>JAVQKC010052136.1:0-13826 GCA_036025475.1 Philypnodon macrostomus | reverse complement strand
GTTACAGGTGGGACAGAATGAGATATGGGACAGTTACAGGTGGGACAGATGAGATATGGGACAGTTACAGGTGGGACAGATGAGATATGGGACAGTTACAGGTGGGACAGATGAGATATGGGACAGTTACAGGTGGTACCTTTGATCATGTACTCTGTGACGATGTAGATGGGCTCCTCTGACACCACGGCGTACAGTTGCACCAGTTTGTCGTGTCGCAGTTTCTTCATGATCTGAGCCTCCTCTAGGAAAGACTCTGGAGACATGGTCCCGGGTTTAAGGGTCTTCACTGCCACCTTGGTCGTCCCGTTCCACGTGCCTAACGCAAACACATTATTTTAAACTGGGGGTTGTTAACAGAGAAGAGCTGAGAGGCAAGGGTTAGATGAGGGGTTGGGAATGTTAAACTAACATGCAGCACACAGACATCACAAAAGCCTCTTCACTTGTTTTATGGGCAAATAAAAATGATAATCTTACTTCCAGAAGAGATGTCCACTGTGGTGTGATCAAATGAACTTATGTCAAAAGACACAATTATTGTTTATTAGCCTCAAAAAGAGGATTCAATTACAAAAGAGTCACTGCTCTGTCCACACTTCATTTAGTCTTACCTTACTTCACAGACAAACCAAGCAGAAGAAACAAATACATATTCATATGAATAATGTCTAGTATGGCCGGGCTGTCATGTCTAACTGTGTACAGCCACATTTTCAATTTGACTTCTGAACTGCACCCAGTCAATCATCAGATAAGACTGCATTGTTTGGGTGAAGCTTTGTGGGACTGTCTGTACAACAGATTACATCAGATTTGTCTAAGACTGTAGGGTTTGTCCAATCATGTCCTTACCGTAGAAGACATCAGCAAAACATCCAGTGCCCAGTTTTAGCTCCAGCTCGAGAGCGTCTCTGTCGATCTCCCAGGCATCGTGAGCCAACCCCGCAGTACCCGGGGTGGAGGTCACACACACGGATACCAAGTGATAGCACAGCCCATCCGCACTCTCTATGGGGGTAAGGCATGCAGGGGGTTAACTATGGGGGGGCATACGGGAGGGCACAAGGGGGCCCCTAAGAGCAGCTTGGTCTCTGCATACCCCACTGGTTTCAATTATTAGTTCTTTATTTTAGGTTTTTGATTTGACTTTGCTGCTAGTGGGGCACCCTCATGTCACCTCTTTTTCGGACCGATCCGTACCCATCCAGACCTCCCCAAACTGGCCGTTCCCCAGCCGCTTGATGAGCTGGAGCGACTCGCGGGGGATCTCCCACACGTCTTTGGTTTTGATGGACAGGTCGGCGAGGCGGGGCATCCCTTTGTGGCATGGGAGAACCAGCCGGCAGCACAGCCCCGCGGCCCGCTCTGCACAGCCCCAACAGCAGCAGAGAAGAACATGTATGCAAAAGTCAGCATGGAGAAACAGACACACAGAGAAACAGACACACAGAGAAACAGACAAACAGAGAAACAGACACACAGAGAAACAGACACACAGAGAAGCTGGCAGCAACACAAAACATATAGGAGCAGGAGCACCCTTCAGGGCCAGCTGCCAGTCAACATCACTTTGAAAGCCTTTCAAATCGTCTACCCAGCACTAATTAAATAGATGCACTGATTCAACAGTGGTGCAATTCTGAATATCAACCCTCTCTCCAAAAAAAGTAGTTCTGCCAAAAACATCCTAAACCAAGAAAAATCGGAGAAGAATGTACTACTAACACCAGGTCTAAACAAGGTCTTATCTGCTAATGCTGTTCTAACTATGTAACTAATATCAACTAATATATATATGGACTCTAGGCCTGAGCTTGCCTTGAGACTTTTTGTGTGACTTGATGCTAGAAACAGTATCTAATTTGATTAATTGCCTAATGTCACTGAAAGTCTAAGCGGTAAACTCCACCTACCTACAATGACATAAGCCTGCTCTGGAAAGCGTCATTGTTTCTATTTGGTGCTTCACAAAACAGTGAGGTGCAGCTATAAAGAAGAACGTACTTGCTGTGGCTAATGGCAGACACTTTATGATAATGGCGTTTCCCTGCAGTGTTTGAGGCTTTTAAGACAACATACTTAATGCACAGAGAGGCTGAGTACTGCGTGCCCTGACGATGTGCGGCCGTCACACATGTGGAGCTCTGACAGGAGGAAGCACGCCTGTTTGCCGCTCATTGATTTGTCCCGTGGATGTGTTTCCACTACGCTCCAGCCCGGCTCGCAGTGATAAGAGCCGGATGTTTGCGGGGCAGTAAAGCACAGATGACACCCCTGAGAGAGTGTGGGCTGCCCTTGTCCATATGAGTCCATCTGGGCCTTTCACACACACATGCATCCCCTATAGCCCATAAAAAAACTGTCAATACACCCAACAGGCAAAACAGAGCAGCAACAGAAAACACCCTTGGACTAATGTAGTTTCATATGACATTAATCTACTAATATAAATGTTCGGCTTCCTACTGATTTACTTTATACTGAATATTTATCATCTTTATCTGACCCTCTTCTATGACATAAAGTCTGTCATAATTATTATTTTACTTTAGTCCCTCCCCTGGCATCTACAGCAACATCAGATCAGACTTTGTGGGTTACCACTTTGACCAATAGCAGTTGAGTTTTACTTTAGTCCCTCTACAGACTACAGACAACATACATTACATTGTATAATAAGGTCAGATAGTCCATTTGAACTGTTTTTTTTTCATTATTCTATTTTGGGTAATTTCACGACTCTGTTCCCCTAAGGGTGTCACCAGCGTGTAAAAACAGAGACCTGAATAACAGAAGAGGAATGGTGTAGAACCCTACACTCTATACAGCATCGATACAGGAACTGGAGCATGACAGAACCAACACACAGGAATATAGGCTCATATATGGATTATTATAACACACACACACACACACACACACACACACTGCATTAGAAGATGAGACCAGGGTGAGTCTAGGGTGAGGCAAGGATCCCCTATAATATTTTTGAAATTGGGTCATGGACTAGGGATGCACCGATGACTATACTTGATCGGATATTAGTCATAGTTGTGAGTTTTTGCATTAATTTCCACAAAGATATCGGGATCAGTGCATTTATATCATGCACTGAGGTGGAACCACATAGATTTAATTGACATTGTTGGCATATTTTCAGTTTTACACAGGGCAGAATGAGTCGCTCTCCCAGCGAGGTCTGTCATAAGAGACCAGTTTGAAGGATGTCATACTGGCTAAAAAAATATATTGATAGTCATTATTATTATGCCACTTGACACTAGAGCACTGTATTCCAGTTGATACCCGTTTCAAGATCAATGGACCTTTGTTTAATCAGGAAAGTCCCACTGAGATTCAGAATCTTATTTTCAGTCCTGGCCTCAATGGGGAACCTACTGTGCATGAGAAAACCTACGCAGGCACGGGGAGAACATGCAAACTCTACACAGAAAGCCCCCGACTACCTGGTCCTGGAATCAAACCCGGGTCTAATCTATCTTAAAAAAACATAAAACAGCAACAACAGAGTACATTGGATTTGACATAAAGTAGTTATTACTACTGAGAAGGTTCCAGTTGGTTGGCTAACTGGCCTACTCTCTCTATATATATATAATATTCTAGCTTGAGGCCCTTAGTTGGTAGTATTGGTAGTAGTTCTGCTTTCTACTTAACATTCAACCCCATTTTTATAAGGTTTCATTTTGAGTACATCTATGTCGGCTACGGCTAGGGTCAAATGATTTTGTAGCAGTTTGGTCATGACACTTCAACAATCATCAGACCACAGCACCACCAAACTGTAAAAAAAATTCCATACAGTTCAGGAGCAGGCTTTTTTTCGGCCCACTGAGCCATATTTTGTTCCTCTTTGTGGACAAAATGTGATTAGAGCTGTAACAGTATCTAGTGCATTCTGGGAACAGCTGAAGGAAGGGGAGAGCTCTCACTGGTAATAGGCTGGGTCATGTGACTACTCTGCCAGGACCTTGAAACATTATGAGAGCCTGAAAGTATATGTTGTTAATAAGTATATACCCGACTACTAACTTTATTGTCCCCGTAGGTAAATTTGTCCCCTGCATTTGACCCATCCCTCAATGACGCCCCCCCAGAGACCCTTCTCCAGATCTTGAGCCAGGTTCTTGGTCAGGACGTACCAAGCTGGAGCATTAGCCTCTTGTTTATGTTTTATGTTGATGTGGAGAAAACCCACCCAGACACAGGGAGAGACATGGAAACTCCAGCCCTGATTCAGATTGGTACCTGAGTAGTGCTGGACTAGCTGCTGCAGGCTGTCAAACTGCGCCCTGGTGGTGATGTAGTAGCCTCCACTGTCAAGTTTCCGGATCTTGTAATGTTTGACGTGGTCTCCTTTGACGTCATCCCAGTCCCGTATGGATAGGGAGAACGCACCTGGGGGGGTACATCAGGATGGTAAGGGTTCGCTGCAGTCAGGGCATAGGGTTGACCAGTGGGAGCTCACCTTTAGTGGTCTCACTCTCCCGGATGAGATAGGTGCCCCGAGGGCTGCCAGTGCATAAGAGCTGTCTCTCTGCATCTTTGCGACCCAGTTTACCGAAGTACCAGCTACAGATTAGAAACACAATATATTATCTGTAAGTTTTAAATCCACTTATAACCAAACATTTCACCAATTACCATTATAGAAAATGATTGATTTTATCAATGCAAAATGAAGTATAACTAAATAAAACAAAACAGTGAGCGCATTAGGCCTAAACAGAGTCTAAGCAGTAATCTGACCAGAGGAGGGCGCTGTCTATCATCACATCTCCACAGATACTCACTCCTCAGCCTGGATGGAGTCCACAGGAGCCACGTAGTTACTGGGGATGTATCCAGTGCCTCCAGTGGTGAGAGAGCGCGCATCCCACCAATCTCCTTCACTGAAATACAAGCACAGGGCAGTTAGACACACTTCGAACACACAAAACACACACAAATTAAGAAATTACAAATAAAAACATGAATATGTGTGTCCACCAGCTGTTGAGATTAACCCCAGATGCTAAAGATTGTTCCTCTGGACACAGTCAGTGTTTTTTGGAGATGAATAAGTAATGAAACTAGACTGAAAACTGTAACAATATCTCATGTCTTTCTTTGTGGGGTCCTACAAACATTGAAACAGCCATTGATATTCTCTGCCTCTCCCAGACCTTTATTTTGTTACAGAAAAGAGAGCAGACAGGGGGCGCTGTGAAAACTTACGCGCTGTTGATGATCTGGAAGCGTTCTCCTTTCTTAAAGCTCAGGTCGTCCTCGGTCCGGGCCTCGTAATCGTAAAGGGCCACAAACAAAGTAACTCCTGCAGGAAATACAACCAGGATTAGGCTAAAGGATATTTGTGAAATTGAGGTATGATTTATTCTTCTTGGGGTAACTATTTATTGCAGTAGACACAAAAACCAGGAGCAAGCTTTAGTTATGAATACACTGCGAATGTTCCATGAGGTCATCAAGCACAGTTAGCTAAACACCACATATCAATTTGGCTCACAACTGTCCAGGGATTTAGCTCACAGTTATGTACGAGCTGGACTGTGACGTCAGTGAAAACAATGGTAATCAATAAGAGCCACAGTGATGTAACAGCACTGTGTAGGTCAAAATATTCTTCCATGTTCCTACTGCAGGGTGAGTAGAATACCTTTGGTAACAAAAACTAAACATTCTAAAAAGAGCAGATACATTCATTAATTCATCTATTGCTCTTCTTCCATTGTTCTTGTTACGTGTTGCAGAAGTCTGGAGCATATCCCTGGGTACATCCTGGACAATGACAGGGCTGACACAGAGACATAAACAGACAACCATTCACTCTCACATTCATTCACTGGGTGCATCTTAGACTGATTTCCCTTAACACATGCAAGTCTTTGGTCGGCGGGAGGAAGCAGGTGTAGAGATTCTAGAGAGAACCCACAATAACACGGAGAGGACAGACAGACTCCACTCTTTTGACTATGATTATTGCCCTTAGTTTGACAAAAAGTGCACTCTCATTCCAACAGCTGAACACAGTGTGTGGTCATGTGACTGCTGGCAGAGAGCAGAGCAGGGATTGTGTCCAAAATTAAAAACATAAGGTCTGTGTGCTCTGCTGCCACGGTGAAGATTTGGATTATTGAGAATTAATCCTGCTGCTGAGCAGAGTACATCCGTGGCTGCTCTCAAAATGGACAAACTGAACATTTCCTCAATCACAGGATAATGCTTTATCTGACCCTGTTCTATGATTGAAAGTACGTAATCTGTACTATTTTCCTTTAGTGAAAGTCCCTCCCTCTACAGCAACATCAAATCAGTTTGTGGGATACCACTTTGAACAACAGCAGTTGAGTCTTACTTCAGTCCATCCCTGGGCCTCTACAGCAACATCATAGAAGCACATTTTATTATAAATATGTAATGTGAATTGAGGGGATAGTCAAATGTATTTTATTGTGACCCAAAACTGCCATCAGTAAAAACCAGCTGATTCTCAGACTAAGCACTTCGAATCACAAATACTGCTCACCTGTTCCTCCACGTGTCCTCAGGGTCCCGGTGTGCGAGGATGTGCTGACCCCCCCGAACACGGCCATGCCCTGTCCCGTGGGGGTGTTGAAGTTGTTGTAGTTGGGGATGCCAGCCACCCCGAAGCTGGGGTAGTGCTGGGGCGTCGGGTCGGCCCCATAGCGGTACCCGGCTCCCTGGGAGATGCTGGTGTTAAGGTCAGTGGTCAGTTTTGTTGTCTCCTTATCCTTGCATTGCACACAGCCCATTATCTACGTATTAATCTGTGGAAACACATGTTATTAAGATAAATTATGTAGTATATAGTTTAGTCCCATTGATAAGGTAAACAAGGATATTCAAAGCTTACTAAAAATGTATGGAACAAACATAACTGCAGACAATAGTTTTAAGATGGTATCTGTCATGGTGTGTCCCAGTTTTTTATTACAATCAATCGATTATAGATGAGAATGCCACAAAAATGAGGCACATGGGATTACAGAATGTTCAGTGACAAAGATGGAGAGTAAAATATAGTAACTGGTCACTGAACAATGCCTTGAGGAACACCACAGAACAACCACAAGCCAACCACAACACAGTGCCCCCTGGAGGAATGTAATGTGTCTCCACGAGGCTGGGCCACATACCATTTTTTCATTTGCAATTTTTTATAATATTTGTATAATACCATGATACCATAAGAGAAGTAAAAACTGCATTTACAAACCCATCAAATTCATAGCTGCCAGAGACAACACTGAAAATAAGAGCTACACACAAACACAAAGGCCCCACCATAATGCAAAAACAATCAAACAACAATATACCATCAAATAAATCCTGATCAAAATGCCTCACTCGTATTACCCCTCCTTACATGTCCGGTCGGTCTGGTGCACAAATACATCCGCTCTGAATCATCTCCATCAGCTCTGACATTTTTGCTTTGAGGAGTGTCTGTGACTGGTCTGAGGACACATCATCATAATGAAGGGAGGGTGTCTAGACAAACAGACTGTACAGACGGAGCCTGCTGCTCACGGTTAGTGGGAATCTCAGACAAAGGATTCATGCAATAACAATTACATTTATATGTCCAAAGTATATTCATTCACTATTATTCAACAAATGTAGAAATTGAACCTCTCAGTAATGGTACAACCACTGTGAGCCCACTGTGTTAATTAACAACAAATAAAGCTACATCATGAACTATATTCTAATGGTAGACTTTAAATCATATATGTGCCTGAGTGAGAAGATGGGTTAAACATGGATCAGGGTATATGATAAAGAATTTGGAATTAAAATCATAAGAATGCCATTAACCAATGCCTTTTGTCCACTTGAGTCTCCTCAGATATGCAGGTTATACATTGTATGACTTCTATACTAGACCAGTGGTTCTCAAACTGTGGTACTGGGACCACATATGGTACTTTGTCTCTTTGGTACTCAGGAGTCCTCTCCAGTTTAAGTCTCTGGTAGGTGGGCTGGGATTAGACTTTGTTTTATAGTGTTGAAATACTAATGTAACAAAGGTGACCTCTGGTGGACAGGTAAGTGTAGTGCGTCTGCTGGTCAAAACTACTGTGTATGCGTGTGACACTATGATAATCTAGTTTGAGGGTCCAAAAATTAAAAAATAAATACAAATAAAGTGTGAAATAATAGTGAACCCAGTAACTTTACACAAACATACCCTTAAACGTCAAACATATGGAAACTGAACCTCAGAGAAACCCTTATTCCTCTGCACAGGCTGGTCTGTAATTAGGTTCAGCAATCAGCAGCTCTTGAAAGGCTTTGAGGACAACATCATTATAAGAGCCAAAAGCTTTTAAATGGACGATGTGGTTGTTCGCCCGCCTGATAAAGTTGATGACGAGTAATTACTCTTACTAATCCACACCGGTGATTATCAACTTCTCTACTAGACTAGACTAATAGGGCTTAAATGCATGGGTTGGACAGAAACACTAAACCAGGTCTTACCAGATCTAAACCAGGATTAAAATCAGGTCCAAACTGAGACTAAACCAGGTATAACCCAGGCTTAAACCAGGACTAAACCAGATCTACCAAGCAGACTTGCCTACACTGAAGCACCCATTTCTCTGTCCTTGGTGTGCTATGCTATGTTTCTGGAGTATGTAAAGCTTTTAACCTCTGTAATATGAATGCTGAGTGTGAGCTGATGAATATGTGCTAATGTGTGGTTTTATATTGTTGAATATGTAAATTACATTGTATAATTTGCTATAGTTTTCCAGGGACTGCAGATAGAAACTAGCTGTTTAGCTATAATCTGGTGCAGTACATCATAATGTCTCTGTACACTGTCCCTTCAAATAAAGACGAAATGAAATGAAACATTCAACTGTGCCGTGTGAATCGTGATACAATTTATGCTCTGCTCTTCATCACCATCATCATTTTTACTGTAACAATGCCAGTGTTCATTTAAGTGTAAATAGTGTTAAGTATCATGAACATTGGCTTTGGATGTACATTGAATTTGCAGTTGAAAGGTATAATGAAGCAGTAGATTTTTGTATAAGACAAAAAACACAAAGTCAACTCAAAATTGTGATGAAATCAAAATTGTGATCTTAATGAAATCAATTTTGACCCTATTGCCCACCCGTACCACTAAAAAGAGCTTGTACCACAGTTTGGGAACCACACTCACACACAAATGAAGATGCACTAAAAGTTGAGAGCCTGCTGGGACTCACAACTGTAGTATTTATAGTTGGCCCATAAAGCTGAGAAAATGACGTGAGAGGGAAATCATGACCTTGGACAAAGTCGGGAGGAAGAAAGTGTTCAAATGAAGAAAATAAATAGTAGCATTTTGAGTGTAAACCAGGCACTTAAGATCAAAGCTCCACAGAGGTCTGTCCGGGTGGAGTCTAGCCCTTAAAGAGGATCTGGGTTGGATTAGGCAGTTTTTACAAGTCTATGTAGCACATGTTCCATAGAAAGACTGCGTCGGGATGTCCCATAGGCTCATATCATAGTGTTTGGCACCGTGGGATGGTCCGGAGCAAGAGAGATCAGATCATAACAGACAAAAAGTGGGACATAAAGCGTGTTTGAGTGGGACAAAGTGGGACAATGTAGGACGGCAGTGGATAAAAGTTCACCCAGCAACTGGAGGGGTCACCGGTTCGAATCCAGCCAGCTGTCCCTGGGCAAGACACTTCACCCCACTTGCCCGTGTATGAATGTGTTAGTGTGACTGGAGGGACGGAGAATGGCAGCCATGCTTCCGTCACTGAGTGAGACTGAGGAATGAATGAATAATGCATGATATTGTAACGTGTCTGTGAGTCCTTTATAAAACAGTAATCATTAACATAATAATAAACGACTGTAGATGTTTGTGATGGCATGAGTCAAAATGTTCGACACAGCCTGTTTGTCAGATGCTGGAATTCATCTAAAAGTGGGCAATATGGAGATAAAAAAATCTAAGTTATGATGATCTGGAAAATCAATAGTATTAATGACTTTGTAGTTACAAATGTTTTATGAAGTTTTCTGTGTAAGACAAAGAATACAAAGTTAATTAATATCGTGATATTGTATTTATAGTATATACCCTAATTTGAACAGAAAATTCTGTGGGACATCTGGTCACTCTATCCGGAGTATACGGAGGGCAGGACAAAGGCTGCAATAGAAATGTGTGAGAGATTTTGTATAGCGCTTGGTGCAAAGCCCTCCGCTCTCCACAGGGTTCCTATTGAAAATCAGAAATGGGACAGCGCTCGGTGTGACTCCACAGGAGGTTGAAAACACCAGCTCCCATGATGCCCTGCTGCTGTCAGTCAGAGAGGGGGCGGGGCCAGTGCTGACACCATTATGTCAGTGGAGCTTGATGTCATCGGCTAAAGGCCAAGATAAAGCTTGTGAGTCAGGACAGGAACACAGGGCATATTGGGTTTGTGAAGTCATCAATCAGACTACATAACTATACAAGAAATCTGACCAGCTGACTATGACTGAGCCAAACACTAACTGAGAGTAAGAGTAAATAAAAAAAGCCCACCAACAGGAGTGGGCTGGAGCCTCCTGGGGTCAGATGGCTGGGTCCATTATGATAGAACATCATCACATACATTGCAAACATAGCACTAAGTAAAAACCGTTCTTGGGTGAATACTGTAAAAGGTAGCTCACAGCCACACACACTAAAACTGAAAAACACACTTGTATCTTCCTGTAAGAGTGAACAGAGACTTGTTCTGAACACAGGATGTGGTGAGGTCTCAGATGCACCTTAAGTTTCCATCAGTGGAAAATATTGGGGAGTAGGGCTGCACGATTTTAATATATATCAGTTGACGAAGTATTTTTATTAGATATTTTTTTTAATATTTAGTTCTGTATTCGGAAGTACTCTTGAATTTCAGCTGACCAAACTCGTCAAGTACAGTATGGCCGTGCACACCATAGACGCAAATCAAGTCTTTCACAAAGCCACAAGGATACAGCCGGACTAAACCAGACCCAAACAAGGACTAAACCAGACGCAAACAAGGACTAAACCAGACGCAAACAAGGACTAAACTAGGACTATATTTAACATGATACAGGAAGGAAGCTTCATGTGGTTAACATATGAATCAACGACACTGGTTTAAGAAAAATGACTCAGTTTCACTCAGCTCACAATGCTCAGAAAAGGGAAGTAGACTGATGTCACGCTCTAAGAAGCTGTGTTCTATGTTTCTAGGCTTTAAAGGGGTGCTCAAACTCTTTTCCTCAGGGGCCCAAAATAAAAATGTATTGCTGGTCCGCGGGCCAATTGCAAAAATATTTGGCCTTTAATGAGATCATTTAATGTAGCCAATCATTGGGCCAACTGTGAGCTGAATGGGGAATCTGGTCATTCAATAATCGGGCTTAGTATCCATACATTCTGGGCCAAATCAAAGGCCTTGGCAGGCAAACCTTGGCCCCCGGGCCCCACTTTGGACACCCCTGCTTTAAAGGATCCTGATTCTTAGTCTTAAAGATTCTGAATCCATTCAAAATGCCCAAAAATGTATTTCAAAATGCATTGCATCGCCTTTACTGCTGAGAGTATACTGCAGCTTCTAGTTTCTAGTTTTCGCACAGACTGGCAGATTCTTACAAAAAAAATTGAATCGAGATTCACGCTCTGACTGATCTCAGTTTTTCTGTGTACAGCCCTGGTGCTCTGGTCTGCTCTCCATTCTTCAAAGTGAGCTGGTGCAGACGAAGCCCACATGTTACATCTGTGATTGTGGCAATGGTAAAGCCAACCTCAGTGTCTCCAGTCTTGTGGGAAGACCCAGAACTGCTGTTTAGAGGAACACTATATAACTTTAGTGTTATAACTTGTTCCCACTAACCACAGAAGAGGCTTGGAAAGTTTAGGGCTCTTGGTGAGACAGTATTTTTCCAGTATATGCTAACATGCCCCGACGATCAGAACTGCACAGTGGAATATGTCCAGTCTGCTGCAGTGTCTGGTCTGATTTAGAGGCTTAATATCCCAAGGCTTACAAGGTTAAGACCTGAAGTCACACATTGTTGCTTAGAAATGGTGAGACATTTGGTCTTGAGCTCTGAGCATATCCAGTAGCCACAGGACTATAAGGTCAAATAGAAGCACATAAGATTACTAATTATAGCTCGGGCTAGTTTCTCCCTGTGTCTGGGTGGATTTTCTTTTAACCTAACCCAACCTAAAACATGCGTGATAGGCTAATCCTCCAGCTTGCTACATCCTGACCATGATCCTGGCTTGAGATCTGGAGATAAGCTACTCTGTCAGGAGCAGTGGGCGACCATGGTGGGGCACCAGGGGACCCTTCTCTAGATCTTGAACCATGATCTTGGTCAGGACCTAGCTGGAGGGTTAGCCTGTTGTACATGGTTTTTAGGTTGATTGGGGAAACTGGAGTATCTGGAGAAAACCCACCCAAGCACAGGGGAAACAACTCCACACAGAAAAGACCCGCTCGCCCGCTCTGGGAATAGATCACATGACCTCCTTGCTGTAAATATTATATATATTAAGTATTTTGATGAACAACGATTGGATTTGATGAACAACGATAGGATGTAGCCTACATTGAATTTGTAGTTAAAAGGTTTCATGAAAAAATACAAAGTGAACTGAAATCATGATAAACTGATCTTGATAAAATCGCAATGATATTTTTTCCCCATAATGCCCGCCCATAGTACTAACCACAGCTAAAACAGTAGCAGTAAAAGTGTTTTTTTTTCTCAGAGATCAGTGTAAAGTTTATTCACATCTGTCTGGAATTCAGATTATAGAAGTGGACATCATGTGCCCTGTCCAGTCGGTCGCTATGGTTACCACATTCCTTAGTCCCTTCACATCCCCCAGCATCCCTCTGCGCTGGAGTCAGAGCGATAGGACCGTCACCGTGGTGACCAGACACAGCCACTTGATGTGATTTCTATGTCGTATTTCAGCTTCACAGTGATCAGCCCTGTTCTGTGTATGTTCTGTGTGTGGTGAGAGAGGGTACAGCCTGTTCTCCAGAGAAACACAGTCTAGACATTCTGCCGCCTCCAGCCCACCCACAACAAATACAGTGTGTTAATCGTGATACTTAATACTATTTATTTTCATTTTTTCAATTAATATTAACACTGGCATTGTTAAAAATGATGGTGAAGAGCAGAGCATAAATGAATGCCCCATATCACGATTCAATGATCTTACCAGATTAGCAGATTGTCATAATTTAATAATAACTTAATGATATAACATAATATCACAATTAAATTTTTTTATCGCCATATTGCCCACCCTTATTTCAAGCATTGTAAATAAAATAGCAGTTAGAAATTGCACTGGTTATATTTGTCCCATATAGGGCGCTGCCATGCCATGCACCCCAGAAGATCCCTGCACGTCCAGAAGATCCCTGCACGTCCAGAGCCCCAAGTTATTTAATTAACTATTTTCATTTCAATTAAAATTGATCAAAATGTTCAGACAAATTTGTGACAGCTCAGGTTCAACTCTGTATATCGGCCCAGTTCAGCAGAATCTAGATGAGACCACATCCTGTCTCTGTTCCACTTCTGTACAGGGTCTCACTCTCTTCAGTACATTTTAGACTTCATGAAAGAGTCAGCACATCGCCATATCACTTCCTGCACAAACTGTGACTTTCAGATAAAAAGTATTTTCCCCTTGAACAAATGATGACTGAGATTGTTAATACCGGTAGATAGATAGATAGATAGATAGATAGATAGATAGATAGATAGAT
>JAVQKC010052106.1:0-10158 GCA_036025475.1 Philypnodon macrostomus | reverse complement strand
TTTGTTGAACCACCCGGAACACATGGGTCGCAGTGAAGCGACGCATGTGCGGCACATTGACGCAGGCGCAGTGCAGCGACACACGCCCACAGTGGAATCAGTGGATGTAGCAGTTCTGCAACCGTGGCGCCCAAAGGGTTAAACATTGATACTGGGGTCTATTCTCTTTACTAGGGGACCTGAAGCTATTACCTAAAGCTCCACCCTAAGCCACGCCTCTTTCAATCAGAGCAATGGAAAACACCTGTGTATAGCTTGCACTGTTTGTATGCAGAGCGTTTGAAGATGCCAGAAACATTTTGATGACCATAAATAATATGCATGAAGCTAGAAACCAAAGGAATCCGCTCTGTGTAACAGATTTAATGTGTCTGAATCAAATATGCCCCTTGTTTTTAGCACTTTGTTTGTGTAAATATAGAAGACATCTCACTTAAAACCAACTGGCAAGCTAACATTTCAGTCAGAACCTTGAAGAATCAGTGAAGCCGCTGTAACCAGTAAAACAACATGGAGGATCCCAAATGGTGAGCTACAAAGAAGTGTGGAACTATACTTGCTCGGATTTAATTGGTTCAGGTAAAAAAAAGTTTGACATTTACATCAAGAACATTTGGATATTTTTTGGAAATAATAAAGACTGTTTCTGATTTTTGTTTTTAGGGTGACAAGGAGGCTGCCATTAAATGATGTTATACGATCAAAGGTAGGACTTTTTTATATGAGCTGGATGTTTTCTGTGTTTGAGCTGCTGGTTTGCTCTGGCTTCCTGTACCTTACTGTGTTTTGTGTAAGTTTAGCAGTTGTTTCATAAAACCTGTTTGTGTTTGTGTTGTTTAAAACAACAGAGCTGGTTTGCTTCAGCTTTTCTAATGGTTGTGTATAGTGTAGATGATGTTTGCAATGAACCCAAATACTTTTTACTCATAATTCAGTAATTATTGGCCTGACTGCTGGTTTGATTTCTTTCACATGGCCTTTGTGTTTGTTATATTGTGTTATGTTTAGTGTGATGTTTGACATGTTTAGCCTTTGGTAAACATTACTGGTTTTGTTTTGTATTGTTTGGACTTGTGTTGCATAAATTCTTTGAGCTTTGACAACTATTAATACACTTTGTTGTACAACTGTTGCAGTGACCATGAAGGGATTCATTTAGAACTTGATGGATCCTCATACTCAAGTGTTTTTACTGGTTTTGCTGTTTATTGCTGTGAACAAAAAAACAATAATGTTTGTCAACTAAAGAAGGAAAATGACATCTACATGCAGAATATTGTGGGGTCCCATGTAGGTTCCTGGGGCCATTTCAGACCTCATCAAACCACCAAAGGTGAGCGTTCCTCTATACTTTTCTGTGTATGTTATACTCTTTGATTTACATTGCTCTGATTTCTTGCACCTGGGTGCTTAGCACTTTGTTTTGTGTTGTTTTACAGCATTCTATCTTGTGTAACTGTGACTGAGAGCAGACCTACTGTGTGGTCATAGAGCTTTATACTCAAGTGGTTTGATTTGCAATACTTTGTAGGGTAATATTTACCTCCGCCAAGGAGGTAATGTTTGTTGGTTGGTTTATCTGTTTTAAACTTTACTCAAAAAGTGCTGTACCAGTTTGGATACAATTTCCAGGGAAGGTCATAAATGACCAGTTGATACAATTTTGGGAGTGAACTGCGGAAATAAGATGCTTTGGCGGAGGTCCGCTCTCTTTGAGCGGTTTCTAGCTTAAACATGTCATGTAAAACCTTGATTATATTAGCAGTTGGATTATGGTCTTCCTCTGTCTAGTCAATAAACCATTTCAACTCATTTATACTTTTTACTATTGTTCAATACGTGAATCAACAATTGACAACTATTGCAATTTTTTAAAATGTTTTGTTAAATTAAATTTTGTTCAATGGCTTTTTTTTTTTTTTTTTTTTTTTTACTTTTATTGTCCATCTGATGATGCTCATGAACATACCAATTTTTTGCGGTGACCCACTTTTGTGTCCCGACCCAGTGTTTGAAAATCACTGGTCTAAAGAGTAAAAACAAAAGCATTGTGTATCCATTGATGTCTTGCTTCAAACAACAATAGTTCAGTGAATGCCAAAAAACTCAAACTAAAAAAGTAAAAGTACTGGCTTCGTGTTATGCAGCGATTTTCAAGGTGTTAATGCGAGCCAGGCTTTCATGCAACCATCACTAATTTCTTTCACCTTTATTATGTCTACTAATTACACATGTCTATAAACTTAACACGTACGAGCATGTATAATCTGCTATGTAAATCTATTAGTGTCAGATCCTTCAGCCTTTTTACAGAGAGCAACTCCAGAGCGAGAAAGAGACCCATCGAAGTGCACATGTATGGCACCTGTTGGATCTACAGTCGTCTATTGTACGGTGTGAATATAAATAAACCTGAAAGTGGTAGTATAAGAATAGAAGCGTGTGGCGCATATGCTAATCTTTAAGGAATGTCTATGGAGCGAACCCAACTGTTTCCCTTTGACTGGCGCGCCTTTAATGTGATGCGATCTTAATGAAACCCTTGTCTTTGATACTTCCAGGCGTGAAGAAAAAAAAAATTGTCGGGCCACATGGGTAACATCTGTTACATTAAAAGCATTTTTCCCCACCTATAATCAGGCAGATTCATTAAAACAGCATTTCAGGGCTAATCCTTCAATGAGAAAAAAAGCACACTTTTGTCACCAGAAGAATACCACCAATTTCGAACATAGCTCGAGTGAAAAGAATTGGGAGTCGTTCCGATTTCACAATATTCTACGGGACAAAGCATCTCTTTAGCCCTAAGACCTCGGGCCCCCCACCCCCTTTAGATGTAGCCTTTTGTTGTGTGCATGTGACTGGAGAAATGGCCCAGTAGGAAATGCCAGACGCCCACAAAAAAATAGTTGTGGGAGCCACCCTTTGCATCAATTCAACTGCAACAAGGAGCATTTTACAGCTGCTTTATTGTCATTCCCCTTGCTGTTTAAGCTGTCTTTCATGTCACAAGTCTTTTCCTGCTTACAAATCACCGGGAAGCAATCCCTTTGGCTGCACCGCTGCGCCCTAAGCCCCTTCCTAGGGTTTGGCGCTTTGATCACCTGTAAAGTTGACCATCAAGTTAAAACATAGAGAGAGTGGCTGCTGGGATAAGCTTGTGTTCTCGTCCGGAACAGAGGAACCCTGTCTTCCAGTTGTTTTTTTCTTGTCAGTATTTTTGGGATGAGCCTGGGAACTCGGCCTTAGTCAGATGGGAGGAGGAAGAAGCTGTTGATGAATTGGGACTGATTTGGATACATTGGCGCAGGATTCTTGCAGTAAACAAATTGATTAAGGAATACGTTTAGAAATGCAGTGTTTTGATTGTAGGAAATGCAAGCTAGTAGTGTATTTACAATAAGCAGACAATGATCGATCCAAAAGTCAAGTGATGGTAGATTAATCTGTTTGACATGGGAAAGTAGCTTATCCTAACCCAGCCTTTCCTACAATGTTCCAGTAAAAATAAGGCTTGAGTAAAATACCAGAGCTGCTGTACCCTTGACCCCAGACTGCAGCCTAAAGGTTAGCTGTGCTGTTAGTGAATGACACAGCAAAGTGCTCACCAGTGCCTCAGACCAGTTATCACAGCGCCTGAGTTTTAAGACGTGCTTAATTGGCTTCCCCCAGTGCCTGAGGAAGGGAAGACAGAGAGAGCTAGCTTGTTACGAGCACAAGAGGGTGGGGGCAGGGAGGGAGGGGGGTGGTCCCTTATCATCCATCGTTGGACACCTCCGGTGGCTATTAATCAGAACCAGAGCCCGGCTGGAGCCAGAAGAGGATCCACTGCGGCGGGGGCAAGTCTGGAGCCTTCCCTGGGCCTCACTCACAGCCTCTGAGAGGAACTGCAACAGACAGTCAGACACAAACACTCCCCCTGTTACTCAAGTCCGAGGGCACCCCCCAGCACTGCTGCCCCTCACTCACATTGATTTAGGTCCGGTTTAGCCCACTCCAGCCACAGCCCATCCATTTGAGCTGCTGTGACAGGTTTATGTCGCCCCCTTACTGTGTTATTATATTGGTGCTGTGCTGCCAGTTACTATTGTGCTAATGAAAATTTAGCACCAGATGTAATATTCTTTTTCACAGGATGTGCACTCAGCATGTTGAATATCTCCAGTGCATTTATAGGATTGAAAGAGCTCATTATTTTTAACGTTTGTGACACAACGGTTTTATGATCAGGAAAACAGCTATTAGGTGTTGTCCATGTTGGGCTGTTTGTAGGATTAGTGTAAGGACCAAGTGTGTAGCATGTGAGCACTGTTCATGACCTTTGACCTCTCTGTACTAATTGCACTGAAATGATTGGCTAGGAATGGCTAACAAAACCCCCAAATATCACATTGTTTTCTATAGCTTGTATACTTCAGTGAAAATCTTCATACTGTAAGCTGCAGGTTTTTTTTTTTAACAACTCCAAATTATCCGAGGAGCTTTAGGAACCAGAAGGTCTTATATGACGATAATTGACTAAATTATGCAGATTACGTTACCATTGCTAATTGCTATAAACAAAAAAACAAAAGGAACCTTTGAGATGAACCGGTAGGTAGCTAAGTGGTGGGGTTAGCATTATTTCCAAATATTAGATTTGTTACCCAGCGTGTGCCGGCAAGCTTACAGCACATAAAGCACAGCACTACAAAACATACATAACCATGAGTACAAAATAATATTAACCGGAATGATTACATATTTGTAGTAACCTTATACATCTTACCATGCTAACAAGCTAACATTGGACCATTTAGATCTTCATTCCAATGCTCTATACGTGGCGCTAGATTCAACATTCTTAAAAGATGATTCTGATTAACCTTTGAATGGAAAACTTCATCACAAAGTCCCATGTGCAAATACTAAAGGAAACGCTAATGCGTACAACAACCAAACACTGTGATAAGCATTGAGTGTATATATAAACCAGATTATTATAATATGAAGGTTATGGCTAAAGTTAGCAACATCAAAACACCCACTAAAGTGAAAACATGTTTTTAGATTAGCTTTGTGCCTCTTAGCGTGCCAATCGGCTACCAGCACACCATTTCGCTCAAATTTTCAAAAGAATCTACCTTTCATTTTTCTCTGTCTAAATGGTGCTAGATTCCATTTTATGGCAGTTCCCACAAGATGAAGGTTTCTGATGAATTTCATGTTTAAATGGAAAGCTTCTGTGTCGTACACTACAAAGCGCCATGTGTAAATATTGAATAATGAGGTGCTTTTAAGTTCTCCACTTTGTATCTCCCTTGAGGAAAAAAAAATGCCATTAATGACAGCTTTTGGTGTGGTTTACATCACACGGTACCATGAAATGCAATCACCAAAGATACATTTGTTATTATTAGACTCTAAAGGCTTAACAGATTTACAAGTGCATTTGCTGTCAAGATGTGCTGACGTGACCTATTCGAGACACATGCGCGACACACATTAATGAGGTGCCCCTGGTGCACAGTGTTATTGTTTGGCTCTGGGACAAGACAGGCCAGAAATGTGGTCACTGCAACTGAACATGTTGTATATTCAGAACCATAGGGGGCTAGTAACGGGTTCAATTACTATTAGTTGAGTAACTTGTTTTTATAGTGTTTTTGGACATATGGACTACACATTTTGGATACGCTCAAAAACACTGTAAAATGTTACGTAGCCATTGGTTTTCAAGGAATTAGATTTTGAAGTAGAATTAGAAGTAGTCCTTTTATTTACGCTGATGTTTTTTTTTGTTTTATCTTTTTGGTTTATTTGGAATCATCAAACTTAGCACATTCCATTACATCCACCTACCAGACAGTTACTTTTTTCCTCCAGTAGGCAATTTAAAAAAACATTGTAGTTGAATAATCATTTAGATTAATAATTCTAAATAGACTAATAATTCTACTAGCTACTCTACTCTACCCACCTCTGCAATTGGGCACACATCGTACATTCATAATTACATTTGTTTACCATACAACCTGTAAGCACTTTATCTGGAGTAACTCAGCAAAAATGTTGGAAGAGATAAGCGCACTTCCTGAAACTCGGATCAAAGTGTGTGTGCTAAATTTGTAGAACCTGGCATAACCCACGGACACTGTACATAACGTAACATGCCTTTCCGATGGGAACCACTTGGCATATTTCCCGTATTAGTCATATCCAAAACATTAGCACCAAATGTAACTTGAGGTGACATTTTCTCACGAGTAAAAGAGCGCTGTCATGTAAACAGGCCGTGCTTATGCACTCAGTCATTTGTGGAACTGGAGGAAGTTGACTCAGCATGGCTTAGCACCAGGGTTACTCACCACAACTCTTGTAAACCTCTGAATGAGAGTGCTTTGTTTTCATTTGACTAAGCCTCTCCCAACGGTCAAGCCTCTTATGAATCACTTCAGCCTGATAGTTTTATTGTGCACGATTGGGGTTTATCTCTATCCAACAATAAGCTATACAAGGACAAAATGCATATATGTTTGAGGTGAACACAATGCCAGTTTTTCACAGACCATGTATTGATTATTATTATTATTATGATTATTTTAACCCATAAAACACTTGTCAAAATGCAAACACCCTATTTCAAACCCTAGCTTCAAAACTGGTTTCCTTTTGGTTACTTGTTGGTTTAAATGCACCATGTTCTTTCTATTGCAACCAGTACTTTTGTATAGTGAATTAATCAAAAGATTGAGTCTGTCACACTAACCAGAAGGTTGGTGGTTCGAATCCCACTCTAATCAATGCATGCTGTAAATACACAAAGTGTGTCCTTGGGCACCACCTTGGTTGCAATGGCTGTAAGTGTGGCTGCCACTTCTCTCTGTCTGCCTCAGGATAGCTGTGGCTACAGAGGGCGATATCGGCCACCAGTGTGTAATGTGATTGTGGAGTGTCTCTTTTTACAATCAATGTTTTATCATAAATACATCTAGCTAGAATACCACTGTGTTCCCCATTGTGTACAGTGGCAATGTCTGCACACAGTCCTGCCTGCTACCTGCATATCCTAAGAACGTGACACTTATTAATGACTCTCTCACATTTAACATCCCCAAATAGCTACAACTGTTGACTTCAGCTCTTGTGAATGCTTTACTACGTTACCTGCACAGTGCACAGGTGAAACAATAGACCTTAGACTGCCGTATGCAAGCTTGCACACTCTTCTGCGGGCCGGCGGACAGGTGAACGGCTCTGTGTATGATTAACACAGCCAAATGACCTGCACAAAAGGCGTGGTTATTTGCTTTGATACTTTTCACGGCGATACAATACACCTGCCTGCACTCACCACCACAAAGGCCACCTTCACCAGAGGCACAAGATGAATACTCGATGTCAGCTTAAGTAAATTTGACTGTAGTAGTTTACAGTTTGGCAGTTACATATTTCGACTCTGTTTGCCACACGCTTGCACTCACTACAACAGTCATGCCCAAACAAGCCGTACAGGCTAACATGGCTCTGTCAGAGGTACATTGTACTCCTTTTGAATCAATATCTTATTTCACAAACAGGCCACTGGAGTTCTAACAGTGTACACAATCACTTCAGGGCCACTGCTGTGCAAAGGAGGAGGTGAAGAGACTATTAAAAATAATCGAAATCCACAGGACTCCCAAGTAAATGTATCTATTTTTAAACATCAAAAGTGAAATTTGTATCTTGAAGTGTCCACAATTACTTAAAAAGTACACAAAAAAGTCTTGAAAAAATGCCATAGTAGGGCCCCTTTAACTTTGGCCATTAACTGGAGGGCAATGGTTACACAATCATCTGCTGGCGAGATAAGGTCATTGTGTTAGCTCAGGTTCGGAAGTAAACCCGAAAGGCCTGTATGACAAGCAAACAACAGGAAGGAAGTAATCAATTTGGGGCTTTTAATGAACAACTCCCTATCTGGCTGCACACTGGTTAAACATTAGTGGAGTAATAGCCGGGTTTTAAGCTTGCCTGGCGACTCAGCACCCAGCAACCTAATATGGGCGTCTCTTATTGTATGCACTGGGAAGTGGCGCTAACATGACCTAGTGAATGAGCCACCATGGCTACATTTACACTGGCCTCAAAAGTGGACTGGATTTATAGCTATCTAGAAGATATTGAGTGTGAAATGTAAACAGATCAGTTTCGACCAATAAAAATGTAGAATGTTTTCTAGCTTCTGTTTTATTTATAAAAAATGGATGAAAGATTAATACACTTTCTATTTTTTTCCTACAATGTTGTTTAAATTGTAGTCTGGATGTTTCTTGAAAAATGCTTGCCACTCCCCTGGCCTCTACAGCAACATCAAAACGTTTGTGTGGGCTGCCACCACTCAAAAAGTTATTGGTCAAGGTGCTAACCTACAAACTCTGATTTGATGTTGCTGTAGTGCCCAGGAGAGACAATAGTAAAATAATTGAGAAATTACCTACTTTACATCATAGAACAGACAAATCTTTTAGCTTTTTTGGTACTGTTTTGGATATACAAGAGATGTCTTTGAATGAATGTAATGATTAGCTGGATGTCCTTTTTAAAGCAACATTCTTTTTCGATCTTTGAACGGTAACTCCACACAAGACTGTATAGAATACTTGATTTATTCAGGACAGTGCACATTAATGAACAGTCGTATACTTCTGTACTGGCTGTAAATGAGCCAGATTGTAGCATCGTTGCTAAATTTCATCTGTGTAATGAGAGCAGTCAGAACAACAGAGACAACACCCCTACAAGCCGTACGTCAGCATGGAATTTTCTTTTACTGCACAATGTACATGCAGCCTACCAAATATGATAATCCTTATGTGTTTTCAAATCAAATAAAACATACTATATAGGCCACTGTTCCCTTCAGTGGAAACACTGGCTTAGGTCTTCCTGTACTTTGGCTCCTTTGGTCACGGTCAGAGCTGGTTGGTTTCAGGAAGTGTTTGCATAACAGACACACACTCTGTCTGTGATGAGAGCTGCCTGCCACGCACTAAAGACTAACGTCCACAATAACTGGATTAGTCCGCATAAAGAAGATGCATGATCGAAGTTTAGACAGGAAGGACCCACAGTCCTGCAGTTAGATAATTTACTTTAATGCTAGCTTTTGCATTTAAAGTGCACTTAAGCACTTTAAATGTCCAATTCTTTGATTTAATGTCAATTTTTGACATGTATATATTGAGTGTACACAGTGAAACTACACTAGGGACAGCAGTGCTTCCTGTTTTCAGTCAGACTGGACAAATGACAAAAATGCCAGTTTTAAATGGATAACTTGCTTTGCTTCTTTTTAAATATGATTACTTCAGGTGCTCCACTTTCATGCGTATTGTAGCATAAGGATCTAATCCAATTGTGGAGAAAGGTCTTTCAAAAGAGTGCTATTTGACTTTGAAACTGACTGAGAAAGAGACTTTGAAATGACAATGGTTTTGGTCATATAGTATGATAATGAAATTGCAGCATCTCAAAACATAAGGATTATAATAATAATATTAGGAAACCTGTAAAGGCATGATCTCTGAATGCTTTTAGTTGTGTTGTTCAAAAACGTGACTCAGATGTTGACCAGTCTGACCGCTCTGTTCATTCTAATTTAGTCTTGGGTTCTCATTATATCGGCAAAACAATGATATTATGGAATCACGTCGGTGTTCGCCCGCGTCCACAGATTTTAAGTGTGAACGTGATAATTTAAAAACGAATTGCCGGATCAGTTTCAACTTTCGCACACAGGTGCACTATAAAGACGCCGAACTGTATCGATTTTGGTATTTCTACGATGAATATTAATTTAATTAGGGGCCAAAATAGTGAACGCAATAATTCAAAAAGTCTGGATCTTTTAAAACTTTTTTACCCAGGTACATGTCATGAAGACGCAGAACTGGAATGAGTTTGGTACTTAATTCACTAATTAATGTTTTGATGCACTTTTATTGAGCCAATAATCCTGCTGAACATAAATAAAATCGCATACATTTTGGCACATTGATCCGGGCAATTGTATACTTAATGTACATAGGCACATTACAGATGTCAAATAAAGAATGCCTCTATAGCGCCCCCATGTTTATGACCCCTATGGGACCCTGGACACACTTACTTTGGCAGAGAGCAATGAAACTTGGT
>JAVQKC010052103.1:0-14422 GCA_036025475.1 Philypnodon macrostomus | reverse complement strand
TCCTGCAGCACAGTGGGACTAATATCCCCAAAGAGATCTCACTTAGAACAGGTTGACCTCCACATTAAAATCTCATCAACCTCCATCCTGCTTCTATTGCTGTTTCTATATCTGCCCTTCATCTCCTTGTTCCCTCAGTGTCTCATGCCACTCTCTATAAATCATGTTCTGTTATGTGTCTTGTTACCCTTGCATCATAATCATGCAATAATAACACACTACAGAATGACCTAATAATTACGGGTGGTTAAACGTGTAGTCTGTAAGTTTCCTATTATTTAAAAAAAGGCCTCCTCTGTCCTCTACAGCAACATCAAATCAGAGTTTGTGGGATACCATTTTGACCAATAGTAGTCGAGTTTTACTTTAGTCCCTCCCCCTGGCCTCTACAGACGACAGACATACCATGGGGTCAATTATTTTGGGGGAACTTACGTTTAGCGTCACAGAATTACATGAACGTGACTTTTAGAACCACCGTTTTGCCATATTATAACATATCTGCTCTTGTGTTTTGAAAAGACTCTCACAAAACGACCCAATTAGTTCAGAGGGTGTCCGTTTTTAATGATTGAATTGGGTTTTTTGATCATTAATGACTTTTAATAATAAGCCAATATATTAAACATGCAGCACGAATAATGCAGTCCACAATAACCACAATCTCATCTTTTTAGTTGTTTTTTTTGCTCCAGATAGATTTGCCATATAACCTTTAGCACAACCTTGATGCTATCTAGTGTGTGAAACCAAACCAAGTCTTCTCTATCCTGAGCGCTGACAGCAGTCTATCAGTCACTGTCAGGGCGGCTTGATATGATCCTCACACAGTGGATCGGCCTAACCTCCTTCCGCGGTCTCTCCTGACTCTATCCTGCGCTCACAGCCTCGGGTCAAAGTGTGCTCTACACTATTGATAGGGTTACTAAAAATATAGGATTTCTCCACCAGCTCCAGCCTAAAAATAGAGCACGGGACATGGACCACAGGGGACAGAGGAGGGGGCGAGGACGAGAGGAGAGAGGAGGAGACACAAAGATGGCATACGTTTACCTGCAGTTGTCACAGTCAGGATAACGTCCCGTGAACTAAAGCAGCTGTATTTATGTCTCAATCATCAATATTATAATCTTTTATTTAACCATATATTTACCGTTAAATCTTCCAGACAGTTTTTGGTTAAAACTGAAATGGCAAGCTATATAAGCACATGAGAAATGGCATTGCACTTTCCCTGGCAAATGGTAAAAGTGGCCTGACTATTTTTACTAACAACATTATTTATGCTTATTATATGGTTAACTGAAATCTTGGTTAAAAAGTGTAGATTTGACAGTTTTGCTTATCAGTTACTATGAGCTATATAGTCTTGACTGGACATTTATCAACCCAGCTGACAGAAGCCACCCCTAAACTGTACAGTATGTAGCCTGTGCAGCAGAATCCAACTGGACAAATGGGCCGTAAATGTGTTATAGTAGACACGGATAAAGTCGATCACATTTCAAAGAGAATCTACCAAATAGTTTTTTACTTGGAGGTGGGGGGAAAGTTCAGCTGATTTGATTGCATCTAAAACAACCCCCTGCTTTTCACACTTTCAAGTCACTACTAAACCATTAATAGGTAGCTAAGTGTAGGTAAGTGTAGAGTGTAGAGCCATACACACTGCACACGAGCTGCATTATTGAGGATACAGCTTGTAAAACGATAGATGTGATGTGATGGTCCTACCCCCCCCCCACACTCCACCCCTCCACTCACTCCCTCTCTCACTCCTCTCTCCAGCTCACGTTATGTCTCTTTTGAAGCCAGAGTAGCAGAAGTGATCCAGCGCAGCGCACCGCAGTGCCAGGGACGCACTGACAGAGGAAGAAAGGAGTCAGAATGACCAATATTTTAGCTAAAACAACACTTAAAACGGCACGAGACAGATAAGAAGGAAACATAAAGAGAGTCGGAGGCGCTTTCCCGCGGTGAGGTTTCTCCGCTTCTGGCGCTGACGTGAGCGCACGACTCCCGGGGCAGGGTGAGTATCACTGGTTTGGTTGGAGTTGTTTTGGGATGTGTGGCGTATTTTGGGCCATTGACAAATCTATGTAATCAGTGGAGAGAGCTACAAAACCTGTCCTAGTGTCTCCTTTGTCATTTGTGTGCGTAACTGTGCGTATTCAATGATGTGTCTGTTTCCAAAGACTCGAGTCTAATGTTTTTCGTAATTATTTTGTGACTCGCGCGTTGTGTTTATTCCCCAAAGTCCGCACGTGTGAGAGCAGAGGGGCTTACTCATACCCCCACGCGCGCAACATTGGGTATTTACAATCGCCAACAGGACAACAGTCTGTGCAGGTGGCATGGCTCTAAAGTGTGCTCTTGAGTTGTGTGTGCAGTTCTAACAGGCCACAACGAGTTGTTTCTCTTTCTATAAAGCAGTTGTTTTCCATTTCTCCTCTCTGCTCTCCTGCTGGACAGTCACGGTTGGATAGTTAGCACAGGTGTGGGCGCGTCCCTGTCTCCTGCGCGGTCACGCTCGGTACCCCGTTCATTTTGGGGCCAAGGTCTTTCTCTGGACGTCAGCCTGTACGCCTCACTCTTCTTTCTTTGCGCCTAACTCTTTTCTTGTTCGGTGAGAGGCTTCGAGGTGATGCCAGTCTGGAGATGGTGACAGATTAGACCGAATTAAACCTTTTGTCCCCCTGTGGCACGCTATCTAACCAATTCAACTGGCTCATTACTTTCTGGGTAAGGAAGCCTATAGGGGCCTGTCTGTCGGTGTTAAATAGGATTGTTATCACAAATCTAACAGGAGGCACTTCCTCTGTCAGTCCAAGGTCCTAAATCTGAGATGAATGTTTTTTTCCAAATGTGGAAGAAAACTACAAAGACGGTGTAAACACAGAGTGAAGCAGATGGATGGGTCCTGTCTATGCCGGGGAGCTGTCCGTGGTGCTGAACATAACTGAAACCAACATCTTTTTTTAACAATTAGGTATTGACCCAATTGATAAATGACACGGACCTCTATGTTCTCTTCTACACATGCCTACAGTCTGTAACATAAAACATCAAATAGACTCTCAAATCGAGTGCTGTAAAAGCTGAGTGAAGCTAATCTTTCATTGTGAACAAAAGTACAATTGACATACATTAATCATTTGTCTTAGTCAGAAATAGACACAAACAGTTGTGTTTATGTGAGACGTTCTTGTGTATGAGCCAAATACAGATATATTCATGATCAAGAATTCAACAATGCAATTTATATATATATTATTTCACGTCAGTTGTTCAGAGACAGAATGTTGTGATTGGATAATTACAGACGGATAATAATAAAATAAGGGCCACACGGGAAACTGGATTCACCAGTTATGTTTTCTATTAAAGTCTGTTTCTTAACATAAAATATTGTTATAATATTAAAAAATGCTTTATCTGACCCGTTGTAAAGTTGATAATCATAGTCATAATTATTATTTTATTATTAGTCCCTCCCCCTGGCCTCTATAGCAACATCAGATCAGAATGTGTGGGTTACCATTTTGACCAATAGTAGTTGAGTTTTACTTTAGTCCCTCCCCCTGGCCTCTACAGCAACATCAGATCAGAATGTGTGGGTTACCAGACCAATAGTAGTTGAGTTTTACTTTAGTCCCTCCCCCTGGCCTCTACAGCAACATCAGATCAGAATTTGTGGGTTACCAGTTTGACCAATAGTAGTTGAGTTTTACTTTAGTCCCTCCCCCTGGCCTCTACAGCCTACAGACGACCTACTTTACGTCATAGAACATGTTCAGTGTCATTTGTGAGCATTTTTTAATGTACCGACTATACCTTTAAAAAGCTGAGAGCAGAACAGGCCGGGTGTTCAGAATACAATAATGATGGTGAAACCCTGGTGTGGTGTGGTGTACAGCCCAACACAATGAGGTGATTATAGTAAACACCAGGCCACTGTGTTATTAGTGGAGCTGAGGGTGGTTGGATGCAGGCCCAAACTTAACACAGGCAGAAGGGGGACAATTATATTACATGAATGAACAAACCCTGAGCCTTACAGACTGTGAATCACCAGACATTCTCTGCTCTGTTAATTGGGTTTTTGTTCTTAAAGGTCCTTTCTTACGACTGTGAAATGTGGAAAAAATCCACTTGGGATACATTTAGGTCATCTCCCCAGGAAGAAAAAAGATAATTAATAACAAAATATACTTTTCGACCAACTGTCAAGCTTTGTATATGAGATATTGGCATTGTATCAAATCAGACAAACTAATCACAAAAATATAGGGACGTTTGAATTTGGGTGAAATTTGTAGATAATTGTCAATGTGGGCGCCACAGAGAATACAGCATATCGTTATAAAGTGTGTTTTTATTTAGGACCAGGTCATTTTAAGTTTTATAGCATTTTAGGAGCCTTCTGTATTTTCATTATAAAGTCACATATTCCTAACGTGACTATAGTGTGATGTAAAATACAAGTGATAACATAAGCATTATGATCTTTATTGGTTACTGGATTGGGGCTAGTCCAGGGGTGTATACCCAGGAGGGCCACTCGCTGAGGTGACAAATTTCGCTTCACAAAAAGTCCCCTTCAGCTGAATCTGTTTTTCAGATGTTCTGGTAAATTGTATAACCACATTGAAAAGAGGAAAGATATCCTGAATGCATTCTTTCGGTTGGATTATGTAGTCAAATGGAGAGGTAAGATCGTGGGCCACAAAAAAATGCTCTGTGGGTCGCATTTGGACACTGGGCCATAGTTTGGACACCCCTTGGCTAGTCCTTAAATACACAAGATTGGTCTCATGAGACTGGACTGGAGACTTTTCAACTGAATAACTTATGGCTCCATTATGCCTCCTCTGATAATGTTGGCCTGTGTGACTCTGTCTATATTCTCCACAACACTGACTTGATTCCACGTCTCCTCGTTCTGCTCCAGATGAGTTCGTGCAGCAGCCGTGCACTGACCATCCTGTCCACCGTGTTCGGAGCCTGCGGCCTGCTGCTGGTGGGCGTGGCCGTGTCCACCGACTACTGGCTCATCATGGTGGAGGGCATCATCCTGCAGCAGAACCAGAGCATGGAGGTCAAGATGGCGCTGCACTCAGGGCTGTGGAGAGTGTGCTTCGTGGCCGGTACGAAACCACCTGAGTGCAAATCAGTGTTCAAATGATTTGGCCCCAGGAAAGAGACAGATGTTCACTAAGATTTACTTAGGAAGAACAGAGCGAGAAGCTTCCGGAAGGAAAAAGTGATTCATGTGTATGTGACAGCCACATTCTCCTAAGATCTAACAGGATTGTTTGTCTTCTAGGGTCAGAAAACGGCCGTTGTGTTGCATCTGAATACTTCACTGAACCTGAAATCGAAATCACCACAGAAAACACAGCAAACATCTTGAGTGAGTAACGAAATTATTTATAAAAAATACCAAACGCCATTATTATTACCATACTAGAAAATAACCAACCATGAGCCAAGAACCAATGAAGTTTTACTGTCCAGATGAGATACCAAATGCTAAATATAAGAGTGGCCCTTTGAGGTGAACCTGGTCACAGACGTGTGCGAAGTATGCATGATAGAATTACATGCACAAATATTACTAGGCATTAACAGTGACTTTATTTCATAGGAACATGAACCAGTTAGTGGATTATGAAGTTGGTTTACTGATTTCTCAGGAACCATTATAAATCACTCACTATAAAATACTGAAGCTTTTTCTCTGTTATTTGGTGAACGTTACATACTATTACTTTATGGAGAGCTTGCTGGACGATGTTGATTAGACCAACCAGAACAGACCCTTCTCTGTGTGTTCTCCACAGAGATGGTACGAACGGCCACGCCCTTCCCCATGGTGTCGCTCCTGTTCGTCTTCACCGCCTTCGTCATCAGTAACATCGGACACATCCACCCTCAGCGCACCATCCTGGCCTTTGTGTCTGGAATCTTCTTTATCCTCTCAGGTGAAGACCCTTTAGTGTCCAAAGACCATTCACGAGTCAGTATTTACACATCTTCATCAGGGGATCACAGGCATTTAGGAGATTTTGAAAAGTCCGTCTGTAAAGTAAGACTGTATTCTAGAAGCGCTCTGGATCATCATGTGTTTTCTCATTTAGCACCTTGACCATTGATCTTAAAACGACACATCTTATTAAACATCAGGGCATTTCACAATTTTATATCTATATTTAATATTTTCTCATTTTGCATTTTTAAATTACTTAATCTATAATTCATCAAGGTTTTATTATGACCGGGCTACATTGAACGCGTTTTTATCTTTGGCTTCTGCCATGGAGAAAATGAAGCCATCACAAAAGATCACTTTCAGATTGAACGTGGAAGGAAAGTATAGTTTTCATTTTAGTTCATCTCTGACGCTGATGTAGTGAGCACAGATGCCCAGCAGGTGGAAGTCTTCGCTTCATTATACCCGTATTCAAAGCAGTAGGCAATGTCCAGATATTGGGGACTCAGATGAGGCTTTTACTAAAGTGGTCTCGTGCGATGCGTCTCGTGGCGGCTCTGTCCTGCTCACAGCTCGTACGGTTCAGTCATAACGTCAATTATCACACTTCCTGAAACACACTGATGCAGATTCCTGACGCTTACGTAACAGAGATTATGTAATGTTTACGCCCGTGCCGCAGCTCTTCATTTGATCAAGTAGCCTATAGTGTGATAATGAGCCCACTTCATTATGTTTCTGATTTGCCCCGATGTGCCCCACTATTTTCCCCAGCCTCGGAGGTTTCTTTTATATTATATAAAACAAACAAACAAACGCATTTAGGTGTCAGAGCGATCATCTGAATGTGGGGGCCCATCTTTCAGATAAATATAGCCTGTACAGTCACCAAACAAGTCACCAAAGAATTATAAAAGAAACAGACTTCGCCAGAGCACTTAGATTATCATTTCCTCTTGATTATAGACCCTTTCAAATGTTGGTCAAATGGAATGTTCAAAATTCCAAAATGGAGATGACTGGAGCAAAAGTGAAACAGTAGTGTTTGTGATCATTCGGATCATATAGAAAACACTATTGTCGTCAACATTACTGTGAGGACTTGTCCAGTAAAACCTAAAAGTCTGACTGTTACTAATGTGTACATTAAATAAACATAAACTAATGTTTCCTACCCAGGCTCTGACATCACCTACATGTAGAGAGTGGTTAATATTTGCTACGACCATCTCGATTTCTCATATGTTGTGATATTTTGTGGCTAATGCTAATTTCTCTATTGAAAATATATTATGGGCTTGCCTCCAGTTGACTCCATTCTGGAATTGAGAACATTCTGTTTACAAGCTTTGACAGGGTCTAAGGCTTGGTTCATTTTTACATATTTCTTAGAGATTTTTCAAGCTTGCCTTAATTTAGCTACAGTCTTTTTGTACATGTTTTCCTGTAGGTAATTATTATGTAAAGAATGATTTTGACATGTTCTTTCTGACAGCACTGTATTTTTAAACTGCTTCAGGTTTGTTGCATTTCAATGTTCTTTTGGTGAATATTGATTCTTTGATGCTGACCATATGTCGAAACTCATGCATTAAACATCTGGATAAAGAGCAGGGGTCTTCAATGTGGTATGTGCTACTTAAGAATCTTTGAATATATATATATATATATATGGACAACAGTCTTGTCATTTCAACATCACAGTCATAATGTAATGCAGGAAGCCTCAGTCTGTATAAAACATGGAATCAGTATCTGCAGGTGTTACTCACTGCTTAAGGTTGTTGTTTGGCACAAACATTAGAACGTGTAAAGTATCTAAAAATATATATTATCATTATCTTTCACAATCTAACCTGTCTTTAATACTGCCTCTGAATGATGGCTTATATTCTGATGTGTCTCTGTGCAGGCCTCAGTCTGGTGGTGGGCCTGGTCCTCTACATCTCCAGTATCAATGATGAAGTGATGAATCGACCCAGAGAGCCTGAGCAGTTCTTCAACTACCACTACGGCTGGTCCTTTGCCTTTGCCGCCTCCTCCTTCCTCCTCAAAGAGGTATCAATACACTCTGTAGTGTATTTTGGATGGTCGTCCCATAATGTAAATGATAATCATCTGGTCTGATCTCATGCCCGGCCATGACTTCTGAATCTTCTTTGATTATTTCATGAAGTATCTTGTACCTGTCTTATCTCACACTGCCTCTTCTCTGCTTGTGTGTCAGGGAGCAGGAGTCTTGTCTGTCTACCTCTTCATGAAGCGATATGCAGAAGAGGAGATGTACCGCCCCCACCCTGCTCTCTACCGCCCCCGTATGTCTGAGGGCAGTGACTACAGTGGTCAGTACCTGCATCCAGAGTCTTCCTGGCCTCCTCCGAAAAGAGGCAGAAGCACCTCAGAAGTTTCTAGTGACATTTCCATCCAGCTCAACCAGACACCACCATCTGCAGCCAAACCTAACCTGCAGCCGAGAGGAGTCCAGGGCGCATCCAGGGGGAGTCCACCTTCAGGGTCGTCGTCTGCAGGGAGTTACAAAATGCCCCTCCAGTCCGGAGGTTACCACGCCACCCACACCCTCCCCAGGGCATCCCACGCACAGGGCCAGGCACTGCCCATGGCCATGCCTCCTTCACCTGCCCCACCACCGCACTACCACGCACACATGCACATGGGTGCCTCACCCTGTTAGAGCCATTACCGAGGGAAGAGACATGCTTTCCAATAACTGTGAACATCTGAAATGTGGGGAGTGGGACTTCTAAAACATGCACATGTGGAATATTGATGAAGAGGAAGTGTATGTGGAGTGACAGTGGAGGAGCAGAGAGAGAGAGGAGAGCAGTGGGAGGGCGATGGTCTGCAGCAGAATACCCATACTGCAGTGCTGCGCCAATGTGGATGCACTTGAAATGTACTCATTCACTGTTTTATACAATTTAAACTGGTACAGATTATTGGCCAATGTTCTTTCTCTGTTTCACATTATCATTTCATTCACTGTTATATTAGCAACAAAGACTGTTCCAAACTGCAGGAACAGACGTATGCACAGACGAGAACACGTGAATGTTGTAATGTTTATGTTATGCTTAAATACACAGCTATGACAAATATCACTCGGCAGCTTCTGTTTGCCTGTAGTAAACTATGAATGAAACTCTGGCACAATACAACTGACTCATTGTGGTTTAGACAGAGACAGACAAAGGCTGCAACAACAACACACCCTTTGGACGCAGTGTGAAGCCGTGAAGACACTGACACTGACAGCAGTCTGATGCCCCCTGCTGGACAGTGTCCTGCAGTGACCCTGCACTAGCCCTGGCCCAGTGTGATATACTCAAATAATGAAGCACAAACTACACAGCCGAACTGAACGTACTGTAAAACTGTATTTTTGTCTGTATCACAAATTAACTCAATAATGTTTATTAACTTCATTCCTTTTACAGTCTGTACGGAACTGTTACATATAACAATATAATACTTGTATTAATGATAGCACTAGTCTTTAAAAGTAATTATTAGAAATCACAAAATCAGACAGATGCATATCATGAGCAGTGTTGACAGTGACACTCACTTTGAGGAGATATCATATTTTTACAGCAGCTGTTCTAGTTTGTCATGGCATGGCTTCTCTTTAAAGGCCTTTATCGTGTAATTACCTGAGCATCTGCTCATGGATGTGCATCTTAATATGAACCCGAAAACTAAAGGAAATGCTTTTTAGTGCACCTGAATCTGTATAATCTTATGTTGTGATTTAACAGGACCTTTGCTGCTATAGTGTCACTCATATTTCCTCTGATAACCAATAAAACTCTGAAATCTGACTTTAGCAGGTTCTGTGGAAATGAGCAGTGTTGCAAATGTTATACATTTGGTCCCTGTGTCTGCACCAGTCCAGTCTGGTGATCCATGGGACACTGCAGTGAGACCTCCTCACTGAAGCCACCACAGCCTCAGGCCACCATTGATCACAGTGCTGTATGTTTGTGTCTCTGCAGGCTGTTTCCATATGAGGGCATATATGTCTGCTGTACACGGCTGTTGTTTAAAGGTAGAATATATATATTACGTTAATCTTCAAAGTGAATAATCATTTATTTCAGATGGAATATAAACAAATGCAAAGGCACATTTGCACAGTTTGGTCAAGGTCAAGGTCACTATTAATTGTGACAGTGTGTGAAAATGCCACATTAGGATATGAAAATCAATAGTGCGCTTCACTGTGGAGAGTTTCCAGTGATCTCTAATGAACAACTGCTGCTGAAACACTCAAACTGAACAGTCCCAGTGTGAGGGTCTCTTTATTACTACAAGTGTTTTTCTGATTGTCTGATTTCATTGTGTGCACGTGATTGACATGTGTGTGCGTGTGTGCGCGCGAGTGTGTGTGTAGGTGTGTGTGTGCGCGCGAGTGTGTGTAGGTGTGTGTGTGAGTGCGTGTGCGCGTGTGTGTGCGCGCGCGTGCGCGTGTGTGTATGGCAGCATGGGTTGAGTGGATTTCTCTTTTCACCATCACCATTACCGCATGAAAGAGCCGTCACTCTGGATTAACTCTAGTCATCTGCCCCTCTCTCTCTCCTCTCTGTGTAAGAGAGGCCGTAAACCCACTTTGAAGCTATTGAAGGTCGTTGTCCGCTCAGTTGTGTGCATCCTCACTGCTGTATGGATCTGTGTACACATAACTTCAGTTCATAACAAATGTCATATTGGACTAAGAGACATAATTGGCAGTTACAGTCTATTATAAGCCTCCATGTGCGTTGGCATATTGATCAGCTGATCGGCTAGATATGTTTGGTCTGCAATTCCCAGAAGTATCGTGGCCCTGATAATCAGCACCAGGGAAAGAGTTAGCCTACTCTGCATGAAAAATGATGTCAATAAATCCTATAACCTGGTCAGGGCTAATGGTATAGGCTACTTACACAGGGGGCTGTAGTGAGCACGCTGCACACGCTCCAATAAGCACAAGCAGGCCAATTGCCTCAACATGATGAAGGGAGGGCTAAAAGAGTTAGCTTTGTGCTAAGGTTCGGGTCTTTGGTGTCGGCTGGGGCGTTACCTCACTGTTCTTTTGTGGGGTATGCGACAAGTTGCCTGCGTCGGGTATCGTGGAAGAACTAAAGAAGAGCATATTCTCGGGCAGGCGGGAAGGAGATCGCAGGAGGCGAGCCACGGGCCAATCAGCGCGCAAGAGGAGACGCATTCCCCCCAGTCCACGGCGCACTGTGGACAAACCCCTGCTCAGTGACGTGTTAACTCGGCTTTTATGCACGTTCAAGCCTTTTCCACCACGGTCATTTATATTATACCTCACAGCTCATATGCGAGCGTCTTTTTGGGCTGTATGCTCATTTTCTTTAGTTCATTTGGCTCGATATTATATAGAGACACCTCCATTTATTCCCATCCTCTTCTCATTGGGATTGCGACGCGCTGCACATTAGTTGAATAACGCTAAGCCTCAAGGTAAGACCTTCTCTCACTTTAATTACCGTGTATTTTCTCTTCCTCCATCCGCCAGTCCCTATCCACTCAGTGTCGTTTACGTGGTGCACGGTTTTGTCTCACTCTGTATTACCCATTCAACTCTCCACAAGACACTAGCCACACAGAACATTCAGGATCTAGAGCAAAATATGAATTACCTAGCGGACCTCCATGATTTTACTGGAGATTATTTATTTGCGCGGGCCCACAATTAACGTCAGCAGCGTCTTTATGCAAATGATGTGTTTAGGCCAATAGTTTATTTTAAGCTCTACCTAGATCCGCAGAGCAGTTGTTGGTTGAGTATAACAGAGTCAGCCTGGAGTCACATGTGCGTCTTCATTTGTGATGTCCCGGTCTCCTGAGATGTCTTTTGGCGCTATAGGCGTCCATTTTCCTCCGTGGAGCTAATGCATGCAGGCTGATGTGTGTGTAGCTTTCTCTATTAATGAATGCACCATAGTCCGCATCACTACTTGATATGAGCACGCTCTCAGCCCCGGAGCCATGAGCCTGTAGGCGCGTAATGACTGCTGTGCTCATCCCCGCTGGGCCCCTGACGCGCGGGGCCAACATATCTGAGCCTCGCGCTGGACACGGGCTGCATCACGTTAAATGCGGCTTTTCACTTGAGCCCAATGCGCCTCACGAGGGCCTAAAATCGGTGTCTTCTCCCACATTGAAAAAGTTCGGGAACATCATATCAATCATTGTCTTGAGCTCAACTCACATCCAGGCAGGTGTAATGGCGTGTCTGCATGCTAAAGAGTGTGCACTGCAGCATTCAGGGGGGCACTCAGGGGGAACCGTCCCAGAAGAGAAGAACTTAAGACAAACTCCCAACACTGAAAGAAATTGTGAAATGACGGTTTATTTTAGTGACCAGAGAAGTGACCACTGTGTCTCTTCTGTTTGTGATCGTGCACTGCAATACAGAGACTAACACGTGTTCTGAACTGAGATTATATCATCCTAAAGGTTCATATAAAGGAGCAACCTGATCTAAAACCAGAAAGAACAACAGTCAGGAAGGAGTAGATGATATATGGGAATGATAAAACAAAATCTCACACGTGTTACATGGGCAAATGACCTTTACTTACACTTCTGGGATTGTGTAAGCCATGCCTGAGGTCAAACTTCCAAACTGTTGTCTCAATGGAGAGATTATGTCGTTCATCTACATATTTCATGAGTTATTTGTTTCCATTAAAGGCGGCCCACAAAATACAATGGACCAACTTCATGACAATATAGTGCATTGTTATTAACTTCTTCAGTGATCTCTGAATCTCGTATTGACAGCCCCTGTGTCCAGCGGCTACGCCCCCTCAGCACCACAGTGTCTGTGTGTGATGTGCATGTGTCATGTGCCACTACTATCTCAGTTGATTCAGGATTACTTTCAAAAAGCCTGGCTCTGCGACCTGCTGTTCACTCTGGAAGGTGACTCATTGCGGTCAATACTAGTGCATAGCCCAGTCAGGCCATAGTTGTCTTTAAAACTGGCCCAAATCCTAAGTGTGTAACACACAGCCATCCTACAGAGGCTTGGGGTCTGTTTCACTCATGTTCTTTTGTTTTTCTACTGAAATGTAATAGCTTGACTGTTGTTAGTTTTGCTGCTTCTCTCTCTAAGGAGAGGCAATTCTGCAGTGATCATCACATCTGTCATGTAGCTATATTTCCCACCTCCTCATGGTCCATGGCTCCAGACCGGCTTCTTTAAGGAAACATTCAGCCTAAAAGCAAACAAACAGCTTACTTAGAGATCTAATACAAAGCTGTAATTAGACTTTTGTGACTCGAATGTTGTACCTCTGTGCCCCTTGAAACTCTGCCCTGAGATTGAACTGTGCTGTGTAAGTGATATATTGCTGTCTGACTGGTCTGCGTATAGGCATGCAGAGTAAACACACACAGACGTGGTGTTAGCATGTCTGACTGGTAGACATGCTCGATGGACTGGAGCCTCACAGCCTGGTACCTGTGACCAAATACATTGTACACTATCACCACATCTGTTTCTCTGCAGTCATGTGGAACCACTGCAACAGAGTTTTCAACTGAACCTTTCAGGGGTTTAGTTTGTTAAATGTACGAACTAACTAATGCTCTTATTGATTGTGAAAACACTGTAGCCACTGTTAGTGTTAGTCTGTATTAATGTCTTTAGTGGCTGTACCTTTAGTTAGGAGCATAAATAACAACCTTTGGTCTATTACACTTATGGATCTTAAGCACTACTCTTAAAGAGATGTTCTTTGCGCATGGCTCCACTACAGTTTCAGACGTATATATTATTATATTACTTTAGGAGCCACTTAGACCAATGTGTTATCTGAAGGGTCTTGTGCATTTTTTATAACTGCTTTTCCATCTGAAGTTAAAAGTATATTTTGTTCCTGAATGCCAACAGTGCATTTGTGCACGTTCCGGTTTGTCTCCGAGCTCAGGTGTGTTTCATTTGCACCAGATATAATGTCCACCATGAAGTATCCAGAATAGTTGGGGATATTTTTGGAGCTGTGATACTAACTAGGCCTGGTGCACTTCTAATCAAGGTCCATTTTCTCTAACATCTTTAAGCTTCTTTGATGTAAAGTTACCACAGTGAACATACATAGAAAATCATAGAAATACATTGTGTAGTATTTATGACTGGTGTATTTCAAAAAATGACATAATGAGCGAGGAACTCTTACTCAGATTTGAAAATAATAATGTGAAAAACTGACTAACTGTGGTTAAAGTATTATACCAACTTTTATAATTGCCATCGTGGAAATTACATCATGAAGAAAATAATAATAATTAAAGCCGCAAGCGGCGTCGAACGGCCCTCGCTCTCCGCGACCCACTGCCGACCTCCGTCACGCTCGAAAGTGACCCCCGGTAGATTTGTGGGCTATAGGACAAGTG
>JAVQKC010052091.1:0-14024 GCA_036025475.1 Philypnodon macrostomus | reverse complement strand
ACTACTACTACTACTACTACTACTACTACTACTACTACTACTACTACTACTACTACTACTACTACTACTACTACTACTACTACTACTACTACTAATTATAATAATAATAATTGTAAAATACCAAATTCTTGCCAATTCAGCATATGCGGCACATTAAAAAGCTGACTAATTTGTGGCTAATGAAAACCCTCTGTAGGTTTCAGAATGTCACAGTGACCAGTTCAAGTTCATGTCAGGCCCTGAATGTTATGTAAAGACCATTTAAACAGACATTGACAAAACAAATAATAATATATATCCAACTAGGGTTTTTCACATTTACTCAGGCATTATTTGTCATAATTGTTTTTGTGCAGAGAGGAAATGACCATGAACAATGGTTAGTGCTGGTTTACTGTCCTCTTATCAGGAGCCACGCATGTTAAAAGAAAATGTGTTTTATCAACTGTCATTACCACAGTCATCCACAGAGCAGGCCCTTTCACTAGATATCTCCATTATCTCTGATATCCATCATCATCAGTGTCCTTAATAACAACACTGGCATCGTCACAGGGAAAAACATTATGCTCATTATGATCCCTATCACAGTCACATATTGACATCTGTAAATAATCAACATACTGTAGATCCCTATGATAACCCAATGATATTATCAAAATGGTGTCTTGTGCACGACCCTAGACATTTGAATGTATCAGTGGGCACAACTATTTCTGTGACAGTTTGTAGTTTCTAAAGAGCTTAGACAACATTGGAATGGCTTGTCTCTTTATTGTAACCTGAACCAAAACCAGGATGTATGTCTCCTAACCCATACCAAAAAAATATAGAAATTTATAGCTTGGAGTAAGTGCTTTGCAGAGACCATATCAGACTTGTGCTGACCATACCAAAGCTATAACTATAATGTTATTGTCAGATGGCTTGTGGCAGCTCGATCAATAGTTTGTAATTCCTTGGCTGGGGGTCTGAGAGTCTTGTGCTTGCTCTTACTGTCTGTCCCCCTCTGAGCTAGAATGTCCTCTAATGGAGCAGGGCAGATCTAATCACTGCAGTAATTGAAGTTTACTTTGAAGCTTTCAATCTAAAGGAATATTTAAAGACAAAGCCACCATGAAACACTATCTACTGTCCCAGAACCGATGCAATCTCAATATCATGGCCTTTTCAATAATAGATGAGTGTCTCAAACATACTTTTATTCTTGTGCTATGATTGTATTTTGATTTTTTAAACCCTCTTGGCCCCTAACATGTCTCTTAGTAGATACTGTCTTTAATCATTTTCTTACATATAGTATATCTTCTACCAATAATAATATATGTGCAGCTGTAGCCACTTTCCTCTCATTGGTCTGAGTTTGATGGAGCATTTAAAAATCCTTGACCATAATCAGAGCTCTTTTTTTGTTTAGTTTCGTTCGTTTATACATCTTCCTCTGCTTATTCCAATTAAGGATTGTTAGTTTCAGGGCTGACATAGAGACATTTTACCTTTCGTAAGACATTCACATTCATTCAATCTATAATCATTTAACAAGTCATCATCTCCTCTAGCACATACAGTCTTTGGATGGTGGAGGGAAGCTGAAGTACTTGGTGAGAACATCCAGAGAGTGGGCATTATAATCGTTCTCCTGATTTTGTCTTAAAGCTCTGAAGTGGTAGTATAGTAAGTGGGTGCTGTTCATCTGTGGCATCTGTCCTGGTAGTAGTGGCTCTGTGATTGATAGGCCTGAGCACAGAGGGGCAGGGTGAGATGAAAAGAGGTCCGATAGCGGGCCGCTAGATACTCCCTGAATCACTGTGTGTCAGATACTGATAACACCTAGACTCAGAGCAGGGACGGAGCAAAGTGTGGCTGAGACGTAGGAAGAGGAATAAGGCCATAAAAGAATACTAAGAATGAACGGTGCTGAGGAGAAATGCTTTAGATGCCACATGGCCAGAAGCTTATTTCATCAAAGTGACAAATCAAGGGGCTGCTGGCTTCAGGGTGACACGCAACATGATCTTGTTTTTGACCTCCCATTGTTCTGTCCAATTTATATCCTTCTACTCTTCACTTTGTCCTTGTCTTGAGGTGCTGTGTTAGATATTGTCATGAAATAAAATAAAGATGCTGTAATTTTCATGTTTGTTGAGCGGCTGTCGTTGCAATATATGACCCAAGATAGCATTTGCCTGGAAGGTTAAAACATGGACACATCTTTCATATTTTTCAGATTCAACAATAAAAGCATCACCCTTTTTAAGAGATATGATTGGATCACAGTTCACTTTACAACGGAGTAATAAAAAAAAAAAAATAATTCTGAAGAAACAAATAATATTTTTGAACTACAAAATAATGTCTATGTAAAGAATCGTGCTAAGATTGTGGACAAGGTTATCTTCAGTCATATTATCAGGAATGACCTGCTCCATGATGATATACAGAGACAGTATTGTAAATTATACGCACAAGCCAACATGGTGGCACGTAAATTCTATATGTGTTCTGATCGTGTTAAAAATTGCTTTGTTTGAACTATACTATACACCACTATACACTGTTCATTTGTGGTGCAGTTATAGTCAGGCTAAGATGAATACATTATGTGTGGCATACAATCATGCATTTAGATCGCTGTTGAGAGTCCCCCGCTGGACGAGTGCCAGTCAGTTTGTACAAAATAATGCCCCAACTTTAAATGCGATCATAGAAAATACTGTACATACATATAAAATACTATACATTTATAAAGTGAATTGAAATAATGAATGATTTGATAAGAAAAGCAGTATCAGATACACCTCTTGTCACTGGAGGCACTGGAGAATGTGTTTATATGAAATGTAGTACAGTATTTATTCATTTCTTTTGTTTTTATGTCTGTTGTCTGTTTTTTATATGGACCATTTTGTGTCTGAAAAAAAAGATTAATATAAGGTAATAGTTTAGTATTACAGAGAAATGACTTGAAACAAACCAGAATTACGACATTATTACCTTACTAAAGTGCTACCTATGTAAGCACACAGGTACTCATCTGGTATCCCGGAATGTAGAGCTCTCTTTGCTTTTGAGATGTTTGATTTATGTAAACAAAGACATTTAAATTGAATTATAACAGCTTGTTCATGCTTGTAAAAATCCTATTTGTGAATAAGCTGGTTGTATCAGCAAATCAATACCCTAACATTTACAATTAGCACCATTTACCAAGCCCCATTCCTCTATCCTTACTTCTGCTTTTAAAGAGTATTTTCCACATTTCTTCCCTTGTCACTCATTTTTGGGTCAGGCTTCACGCTCACGCACATGTACACTGCATCGCACGTATGGTCATGAGCCGTTTACTGTTCAAAGAGTCGGGCATTTTTAAACCAGTGACGGTCCCATCAGACATCTGACGATCTGAATGCATGAAGCAGCATTTTACAAATAACTGCCATACCTGTGTCACATGCTCATTGTTACACCACACACATGCAGCAGAGCAAAGCATGCAGTACAGACTGTCCTCGTGAGATGGTAACCTTGTGACATCTCATATGCACGTACATATAATCAGTTAAACCTCTCTGTGAACTTCCATGTCTACATCTTGGTACGCATGCAATTTCCTCTTACATGGCAAAAAAAATAAAATACCACATAAACCCACATTAGTGACAACAAAGCATTCCCACTAGATAAGTAAATAGCCTATAACTGAATTGATTAATCACGCGTCGTATGCATTGTACATCTGCTTTATAGTTTATTTTATTCTCTGTATGTACTGAGTGTAGAAGTGACTTTTTTAGTTTGTTCTGTGAATGCACCAAATACCACCAAAAAAATCTGTACTGTACTGTTCTCTTTGTGTACAGTACATGGATGCAAAACTGATTCTGCTTGTATATTGTACAGTTTACTTTTTAGATCGTACGTGCCCAAGTTCTGGCTTTGTAATGGCCTGCCTTTCTTGGTGTACTCCATGTATTGATTGTTGAATGTGAAAACTTCAGAGAGCTTTATTTATCTATTAGCAGAAAAGAACAGCGTCTATGTGGTTTGAGCTTCAACAGTGAAATCTCATCTAATGACAAACCAGCTTAGATTACAGTTTTATATTTATCACACAGGAAGCATTGTCCAGGGCTTAACTGCTTCACGGACTTTAAAAATGATACTAAATATTATCCCCTTAAAGATTCTTCTTCAGTAATCATTATATGGATTGGGTTACACTCAGGGGATTTGGGGATATGCATTCAGACTAGTGCTTAAACCACATAATATCCTTACCATTTAAACCACCTAATATTCTCACCACTTAACTGAGCTGCAGGTCTATGCCTAACATATCGCTTTGCCAATATATTTGAGTGATACACAGTAAATACCTTTGAATTATTGATCAAAACATATTTATGGACTTTAATGGATGTGTTTATGTTATATTTGAACAGGTCAAAAACTCAGGCAGGGGTCACTATTTAAAAAAAAAAACTTCCCAAACAGAACATCCAGAGATAATACACCTGAGCATTTTTGTTTGGTTGTGTTGATGACTTCACTGGAGAAATGTTGGCTTCATAGCAGTGGTCCAAGCCAACAATATCGTGACTTTTGATGGACAGTGATGATTTTGAACATCATGGAAGACTTTAAGAGAGGCACTGCCCTCCAGCTCCATAACCAAAGCCCTTTAAATGCTATGATATTGCATGAACACAACCAGCACAAGGCTCATAACTGTTAACTAGTTAATAACACATATTAGCTGCCCTATTGACAGTGAGGTCAGTCACTAATAAAAATGGTCGATCGATTTTCTCGAGTTTAAACGTTCCTGAATGTCCGTAAACTACACTGAGTATGTTGTTGTGAATGTGATGTAGCGTTAGGCCTTTGACACATGTAGTTTAAATGAGGGATAGGAACGAGGCTGTATAAAGGATGTACGGTGTGTTTAGTATCGATCAGTGGGACATGGGGGTCTGAATCCCAGCCTGGTGTTGTGATGACCTGCTCTAATTGATGTAATGAATGTGATTAGGTGCTATCTGCAGCATCACAGGACCAGTTCCTCCACCCCTTCAGCCTTATCTCCCCAGGCTTCCTGGGTCCTATAGCGAGCACCCATAATGTATTAGGATTGGAGGAGACAGGTTGAACGACCACAAGATGGAAGACATAAGGAAGGAGGATTCTCATTTAAACTGTTGTTCAACATCGCTACATAATCCATGACAACACACATGGACACATTGATGGTAAATGCAACTGATCTGTAATTCTGGTAACATTTGGTAGTTTCCTGTAGTTTAATATACACTGTTGCCCATAAACTCAATTAGGGATATTAATGTTTTTAAGTTTTTTTTATTATACAATCTTGGTCAGTTAAACAGAAAACACATGTTCATGCATAAGAATGTCCAATATGACTCTTTCATATGTCACTATTATGGAGTATGGCCGCCCCTGACACGGATCAATGCCTCAGGACGTTGTGGCATACTGTCCACAAGCTTGTTGATGTCTCTTCAGATCCCGGGCTATTTCCTGTAAACTCTGAAGAGCAGGTCAATAATAATAATAAGGAAGGAATAAGGTGAATATTGATGAACATAAACAGGAATAAAAGAGGAATGTGGAATCCAACTTCCAACAGTGTACATAATGACATATAAAACTTTGACTTTAATCCTCCACAAAGCTTTTTTTTAGAATGAGAGGATGTGCGATTTTTTTTGAGAAGAGACCCAGCAGGATGATAAGTAGCCCAACACTGCCCTTGTGTGGGTGAACTGTGTACTGCAGCACATCCATGTAGTAATAGGTATTTCTAAGAAGTGCTGTGAACACTGGTTTTAGCTTGTATGATTTGTACATATTATTGAAAACTTATATCACCTTACAGATGTGGTTTTGTGTATTGCATACTTTTAGTAAATGCAGCTGATTAGTGTTTCTTATGCTTTCATCTCTCTTTTATTATTAACTTTGAACAACCTCACATATATACATAACCAATAAGTTTTATGTTATAGCAAGTGAGGTGAGCAAGTGAGGCTGTGATGGCTGCGGTAGTCTTGAGGCTGCAAGAATTTTCTCTGAACAGTAGGTGGTGTTCTTGGTCACCTAATGCATGTTCATTGTTCAGTTTAGACCTTAAGGACTGGCTTTGTAAAAAAAAAAAAAAAAAACAATTATAATAATTGTTTGGTTATTTTCATGCGACTTTGTGCTGAAAACAGTACAGTTCTGTATTACGGTAACATCAAAGTAATCACAAAATGTATGCACACGTCTCAAAAAAACATAATGTGGCATGAAGTCAATCATTGCTCAGCTGTACCTCATCTCTACTGCCATTGGGTTCATTTCATTCTTCTTCATTTTCAGATATGCCCTCGTCCATACCATCACCACCTCAACAGCACCATTTTCTTCATCACCACGTCTCTTCAGTAGAAACAACTCACTCTTCACAGTCTGAGTAGGCCATCGCCCAAAGCTTCTTCTCCATTACTGTCTCTGTTTAGGCATTATCTACACAACTTCTTTCTAGAGTCTATATCATTTTGCTCTCTCCTATATGCTGCACAAATCTATGTTGGAGTTTTTCAGTTTGAGCTGACTGTTTGTAAGCCAGGTTCTTGTGCTTGTGTGCAGTATAGTGTTCTATAGTGTCGATAGAGATGAATGAAGAGTATTGATTCTCTATATGCTCCATAATTTTTAACTCCTCAATCAAATGGAGTCCTTCCTTTCCTGATTTAGTCCCAGTTTAGTTATGATAGACATATCGATAAGGCTTATTCAAGTCAATACAATTATATTTACCAACATTGGTCTAAAATATTGTGTAGCATCTTTCTGAATAGTGCTGTATATGGCATGCATCTGATTAAATTGCCTTCTTCCATATCTGCTGCACATGTAACAAGACTCTATAGGAGGAAGTTAGGAATCATATAGAAATACATGCAATAAAGTATCCAGAGCACCATTAATGAGGTGTGGATTGAGTGTCAATGAGCTGCACGGGGTGAGCAGATACATCCTGAGACACTGAGATAAGCAGCTGTATGGCCATAACTAGCTGTGGGGCCTCACCTTTACCACCTCTGAGTTCCCCTTTGACCACAATCTGCCCAACTGTCTGGGTTCCTGCAGAAGACCAGTAATAACACAAGCATTGGCTGGTGGCTGGGTTTGGCCAATTACAGCTTCCATGGAATCAAATGAGGAGCAATCGGCCCGATGACAATTACCACAGCTCTGTAGCACCCCAGAAGTGAGACAGAGAGCATGAATCTCAATAAAGAAATACATTATATTTACAAAATGCATTGGTTTGTTAAAAGAAAAATATTGACCCTTTAAAATGTTATAATGGTCAAAATTCTGGAACGGAGGCGACTGGAGCAAAAGTGAGTTAACTTTCCAAAAAAGTAGGATTTGTGGTGAGAGATAGAATAATTCTGAGCATATAATTTCTGTAAAGACTCAAGTAAAAACTAAAAATCAAGACTTTTACCACCAACTGTGTACATTAAATAAACATACAATGTGGGTTATTTTCACTAATGTTCCCTAACCAGGCTCTGACATCACCTACATGTAGCAGAGTGGTTGTCATTTGTCAAAACAATTTTCATTTGCAATATTTTGTGACTCATTATAATTTCTATATTGAAAATGTATTATGGTCTTGCCTCCAGTCGCCTACATTCCGGAAGTTAGAACATTCTGTTTACAAACTATTATTCTAAAACCTCCCTGAGCTTTCTACCATGTTATAATATTGTATAGTCAAAAACATGCAGAGTTGTATCTTGTTATATATATATATAATCATGTGTGCTGTTACCTACAGGTACAGGCTACAGGTACAGGCACAGGTACAGGCAACTAATGTGATCAGCAACATGCAGAATTATTTTTAAATTATAGTACATAAGAGGCCTATGAGAAATAAATACCACCATAAGTACATAATATCATGCCTGTCTTTTATGTCTCTGTTCCAGCTGAAACTATTTGGATTATAATGTACTGTGTGCAGGTCCAACCACAATGCAATTATTTCTCTAAACTGTTGGATGTTTGACTTTGAAAATATGTCCTAAATCTCCTACATTCTCCTTCATCACATTCTGATCTGTCCTTCTCACTAGTGCTGTCTGTATGCTGTGTAAATTTAACTAGTTTCAAAAACAAAGGCTATAAAGGCTGTCGTTCAGCGGCACCGAGACATGGGGCTTCAACACCAACAGTCTTCAGACGACTGTTTTATGTAGCGCTGGATAAGACAGGGGCGCATACAAGACTCTGATTGTGGCTTTGGTTTAACACACAGCAAATAACAGATGCTTTCATTAGACAAACACACACACAGAGACACACACGAACACAATTAATTTGTTAGTTAAGAAAGACAGCATAGAGATGTGAAGAGATTTTGGATAATCAACACACACAACCCTATACGCAGTAAAGACTATACATACACCAGAATCCAGCCTGGCACAAAAGAAAACCACGTGCAATGTGTGTGTGTATGATTGTGTATGATTGTGCCTGATTGTGTATGATTGTATGCATGTATCACTGTGACATTTTTGAGTCAGTCTTAAAGTAGAAATATTAGCATTAGTATTAATATTAGTAATATATTTGTTTTAGTAACATAGTATTAATGTATGTCTGCAGTTTTAACAGATTTATTAATTTTAAAATATCAAATAGACCTACAGAGCGTGGTTCTGTTTTCAGGGTTATGTTGTTGTATGCACAGAACATACCTTCAATAATAAGGCTAGTTCTTCTTGTCATGACTAGTGTTATCTTCTAATTAACTAATTAACTAATTAATCAACTAATTTAGTTCATACAAACAGCAGAAATGGTAGTAAACAATCCTCATATCCTATCCTATCCCATCCTGTATATATATATATATATATATCTTTTATTGAGAAAAAGGCACAAAACTGGAAACTCCATAGGGGAGTAATATTATCTTCCTCCTCTAGATGGCAGCAGCATGCCATTTAATCACAAAAAGCCAAACCAACATATCTCGTGGATGTTTGGAGCGGAGATGTGAGCTAAAACAAAACAGGGCAGTTCGCGCTCATTGTTGCTTTGATTATTATATGTCGTTAGTAGGCTTTCTCATCCAACAGGCGAGACAAAAAATTCTTAATATGGAAAAAAAGAGAAAACGAAAAAATACACTTGTCTAAGACTCGTCCAAAGAATTAAGAATAAAACTGTTCTGCTGCTGTTTTCCATTGAACACAATTTGTCCTTTCAACCTCATTTGACATATCTGAGACAATTAGCGAGACATTATATTGTACATTATACAACATATATTATATATGTTATATACCCCTTGTGTTGCCTTTGGGTCCAAATTGACCCATTTTGAGTTTTTACAAAGAGAAAAACATGTTTTGCCATGAAATTTACTGGCTTTTATTTTGTGTGATGAACAAGTACAAAACATTAGTACCTGCCTATTGAGCAAAATGAGGTGTCAAGCATCTTTAGGTTGTAGCATAAATAACTCACAATTCAAGTCTGTATAGTCTGTAATCCTGTTCACTTGTGTTGGTGCTAGGATATATTTTGTTAATACCTTTTTCTGTAAAGGTTGTGTCATCCTAAAGTTTTTGGACCAAGTGTGGTTAAAAAGCATCACTGCAAACAGGATAATGCACCAACTTCATATAATAACTATATATAAACATATATTTATATTTATATACAACTTTCTTGCTTCCTTATCAAAAACATACCTGTTGGGAGTTAAATTTAGTTTCAGTTCAATGGCATTTGCTAGCAATGGAAAAACTTTGGTTGCTAATAGTGCTTTGTATTGGCTTGGGCTGACAGTGAATGGGGTGTGATCTTTAAAAGATTTATTGTCCTTGTCCAGAACCAACATGTAGTGGGTGTGGCCACAGGGAGAGAGAGAGCATGCACCTGATCTTGTTGAGAGAGCAAAGGCAAAAGCTCCTCCCCAAAAAAGAAACATTGAATAAATATTGATTCTTTATAAGAATAGGAATTATTGATAATATTTAGAGGTGTTGAAGTAAGTAGTGCTGTTGCAGACCTACATGATGTTAGTTGGAGTTAATAGCTGTGTGTAGTGATGTGCCGATGAGCCCTTGTGAAGCCTCATGAAGCTTTCATCAAATGCTCGATACGATGTATTGAATCCCCAGGCAGTGCTTCATTTGCTCTGCTGCCATCAAGTGGAGGAACATTTTTTGTGATAGTGTTGCGTGATTAGATGGTTTTAGAATGAAATTGTGCTTAAATAATCAAATCAATCAATAAAACCCATTTACGATGTGTATTCTTCTGATATGAGAATGATGGGACGGGGGGACAGAAAGTATGCATTTTTAGAGGAAACTAAATGATTTAGTTAGTTTGGGTTGGTTTGAATACCAATTATATACGTTTTCCATGTTTATTTATTGCGGGGGTTTTCACATTTTGATAAAAATGAGAACAAACCCATAGGCACGTCCACATCATGAGAAATGTTGCCAGACATGAACCCACGCCTCATAACGGGGGCAGTTTTTCTAACCTGCAGACTACGAGCCTGTGTGACGTGTAGTAGCACTTACATGATATGCTTTGTGAAAATGGCACAGACTTTAGGTTTGATTGGCAGCTCATTGTCCCAAACAAGTGAAGCACTTCATGAAGCAGTCACATGATCCAAGACAAACCAGGCACCGGTCACGTGGTTTTTCTCTTAGCTGGTGGCACAGTGGTTAGTACTCTTTCCTCACAGCGAGAGGTCCCAGGTTTGATTCCTGGACCGGACAGTCAGGGTCCTTCTGTGTGGAGTTTGCATGTTCTCCCTGTGTCTGCGTAGGTTTCCTCCAGGCACTCCAGTTTCCCCTACCACTAAAAACATGCGCAATAGGTTCCCCATTGGGGCCAGGACTCCCTTGATGAGAGATTCTGAATCTCAGTGGGACTTTCCTGGTCAAATAAAAATATAATAAAAACGACACAGGCTTTATTTTGCACGCCCCTTTTTGCTCGATACAGGCAGACGATCATTAGCCTTGTGTGCGTCATTCGGACAGGACTGCCTCTCTCCTCTGTTCCCCCCTAAACAGGAAGACTACACCACCGGGGGGACCACCGCAGCCCAAGAACCTCTCCGGCCACATTTAATGGACATTGGTTTTACTGGTTTTATGTAGTAAATTATTATTTTATTTCTAACAGGCTCCGCTCACCTTGTAGGCATATATTAACGTGTGCCTGTGTGACATTAGTGTTAACTGTGTAAAAAGTGTGGCTCACAAATCCTTGGACACTCAACCCACACCCTGCAGAAATGGAAATAAAGGGTGGGTGAAACACCTATGAACTTAATTACCCAATGAATAATTAATGTTTGATTGCAGTGTTCCCGAGGCTGTCAACACAAGATAATTTGTCATGAGATTATAATTTATCACTAATTGCTTTGGCACAAGGTTTACCATTAGAATAATTTGCTTATTAAATGCACAATTTTTATCAAGCACCAAACTTTTGTGTAACCTGTATTGATTGAGATAGGCTCACACTGTCAGAAACCACACCAGAAAACAGTGTTTAATCAAATTTGACTTTGGGGATTAAAAATAGTTGTTTGCTCGGTCATAATGTAGTCCTGATGTTCCATATTGTATTTAACAAACCAGGTGATTATTCTAATACACTCTGATGCACATAATTCAGGAGCACTTTTGGCTCAGAGGCACCTCTTTCCTGAAAGCCAAAAAAATCACAACAAAATCCTTAAGAGCTTTTTCTCAAATCTTGTTTACTCTTCTATGACACATTGTCTATTTGGATAATGAGTTTCAATCTATCAAAATGAACGCTTGTTGTTTGATATGGAGTTCAGTGAGGATTAATCTTCATAACATGAGTTTAAATCACTGGTCAATTTATTATACCTAAGTGGTCCTTTGCTGCGGAAGCCCACCTGCTTCATGTTTTGTCATCTTGTCTTATGGGCTGGTTGTCTGCAGACTAATGAGTGATTATCTGAGCAAATGTTCCCTTTGTATTTTTACAAACCATCCACTGACCTCTGGTATTGTGGCATGTCGGTGTGCTCTCACCTGTGTGGTGTTCGGTGGGTGGCACCGCGTAGAGGGCGTCTGGTGGCGGCCATGCGGCCCCATTATTTGAGCTGCATTGTGACCAAGTCCACTGCGGGTGTGTTGGGGGTCTCGACCCCAGGTTAGTTATTTCTTCCTTTTCCTCACGTATTTGTCGATCTTTTGCAGCTTTGCTGACAAGTATGTGTTGTTGTTGGGAGAAGCTGTGGCACGTCTTTCTCCTCCTCGCTTCATGTTGGTTGTGTGCGGTGCGTGTGTGGATCCTGGGCTCCTCACCTGGTAAGCCTGCTTCTTATTCCCCCCTCTTTTGGTTCGTATATCGTGGCTGATCGGATTATTGTACTTGTGTTGGTCCTCGTTTGGTGCTGGGACTGACCGCGGTCCTGTGCGGCCCTCTTTCACCTCCCATTGTCCGTGTGTGTGCGTCTGTACCAGCAGGTAAACCCTTTAGTGGCCTGTTCGAGATTAGTTTCGAAGTCTCGTGTCTTCGTTTAGTCAAGACCTACAGTGTGTGCAGTGTGTGCAGTGTGTGCAGTGTGTCAAAAGTCGTCATTAGAAAGCGCCGTTGTTTTGTGTGTCCCTTTGTGCCCACCTTTTTCAGCGGTGAGTTAAGGTGTTCCCCCATGGAGGATCAGCCGCGGGGGTCAGCTGGTCTGTGTATACGAGCATATACAATGTATTTATAAAATCCATATGTGCAGGTTCTCTTTGGTGGGCTCCATTTCTGTTTGTGCTTATTTAGTTGCTTTTTGCATTAATATTATTTTTGCTTTTGCATTTAATGTCTATTTTGCTTTACTGTCAAATGCAGCTCTGTTTGCTCATTAACCTCTTTTATGCCATTTGGGGAAAGTGCAATAACTGAATTTTAAGGATTTTAAGGATTTGGTTTTAGCAAAACTGTTATAAATAAAGCAATTAATCTAGATTAATTAATTACGTGTCAAAAAGATTAATCACAATTTTGACACGAGGCCACTCTCAGTTTACTCATTTCTTGCGCACAGGAACCACTGATCCGCACATTCCGCATGGCAAAGCGCATGCCTCTCTATCTCTCCACGGAGACTCACAGTCAGCCTGAGCGCGCCTCCGTCCAGTCCTCAGTGCCGGGCGGGCGGGGCTCAGTCCACTCGCAGTTTAGGAGAACGCTTTCGAACCTCCCACACACTTCAAAACACGTGTACGGCTGCTCTAGGGACTCTCTCTTTGTGAGACCGAGACACTCACAAACACGGAGGGGAATGAGAGGAAGTAGCACAGCAATGAGACCACAACTCTTCCAAACGCTGAGATGCCACGCGGCCCCACGAGTCATGCGCGCAGGAAAAGGTTTGTGGGCAATATTATGAAGAGCAGCAGCACCGGCCGTGGAAGGATGGGTTAAAGCATTAAATAAGGCCCCAGTCAAAGCTTGGATGAGAGCAGGCAAAGTCCTGGTACAAGCAAACAGGCTATAGCCAGCCCTGTGTGTCCAATTTTGCTATTTAATAAAAATGTGAGTAATCAAGATGAATTAATTGCAAAGTCTCTAATTAATTAGATTTAAAATTTTATTGGAGCCCGCCACTAGAACAAAGATAATGATTATTGTTAGAAAGAACACGTGGTTCAAATATTTCATACCCTATAGCACCTTTTGGACCCTTTCCCCTAACTTGAACCCTTTAAACCCCCACTCCTGCCACAGTATCAACAAGAATTTCCCCCCTTAATCACCGAGACCCAATGAAACATATTGTATTCTGCTTAGAAATCAATGCATCCATCCATCCATTTTCTTCCGCTTGTCCGAAACCGGGTCGCGGAGGCAGCAGTCTAAGCAGGGAACTCCCGCCTTCGACCACCGCCCGATCCACATTGCACCAGCCCTTTATGGTA
>JAVQKC010052083.1:0-12790 GCA_036025475.1 Philypnodon macrostomus | reverse complement strand
CATTTCAGGTGACTACCTCTTGAAGCTCATCAAGAGAATGCAGAGTGTGTGCAAAGCAGTAATCAGAGCAAAAGGTGCTACTTTGAAGAAACTAGAATATAAGGCGTATTTTCAGTTGTAGTTGTAAGTACATATTTCCACATGTGTTAATTCATAGTTTTGATGCCTTCAGTGTGAATCTACAATGTCAATAGTCTGAATGAGAAGGTGTGTCCAATCTTTTGGTCTGTACTGTATATTCTGAATCCATATCTAAACCCAAACTACATTTTGTGGCCTTTTCTATAGTCACTGTGGGCATATCTGAAGTGTTTTTTCACTTACCTCCTCTGCATCACGTCCTTATGCAACATTATCTTTACTGCCGTGTGTGAAATAGGGCTAAGTTTGTTTGAGCGACACACACTCACAACACGGTGCAGGTGGAAAGTGACTATAAATGGCAGTCTTAAAAGCCATCTATTTCCTTGTACTCCGCAGAACGCAGGCGGCCGCTGCTCGGGTCAATATTAGCTTTAAATGTCATTGGAAGGAAAGTGCTCATAAAAAATCTCCGTCTTGATAGGTTAAAATTAGGGGCACATTATGAGAGATTCTGACACATGTCGACGTCTGGAGAGGGAAAAATGTTAGATGATGTGAATTTAAGCAGACATTTTAGTATCTGGGATAAGAGAAAGACCTTAAAAGGATGCAGCTGTTGTTCGGGAAAATCTCAGCGGGGTGAATCTTACAAAGTTATGGACAGAAATAAATCAGTCTGTCTTATGCAGATGTGAAATGGTGTGTTGTTTTGACAGAGGGTAGAAGAAAGTCTTTGTGCAGCCTAAAGGTGCAGGGTGTAAAATGTAACATATAGCATTTAGTTTATACTTGAATAGTAAGGAATTGCCTCAAAATCCCACCTTATTTATGTGAGGAAAAAAAACATGTAGTGAAGTGGCAGCACAAATCCGCATCCGAATGACAAAAAACGGGTGATTCAAGTAATTTCACTGACTTTAATGAGATTTCTTTGCAAGAGTTTTAAAAGAATGGTCCCAGAAAAAGAAATGCTATGCTGATGAGCTAAAGAAAAAAAGGTCTGCCATCTCTGAATGCAGAAATCCCTAAACTGTGCTGGGCTAGAGCAGCAGGAGACCACAAATGTGCCACTTTATTAGGTACAGGGTCTTCTTAAAAAGCATCAACCGAACAAACAGCAAACCCAACTGTCTAAAACATAAAAAAGAGACACATGTTCAGAGAAATCATTCTTCAACGGAGAAGAGATGCAAGGATAAGTCAAGAACACTTCACTCACCAATCACATGCGATGGGGTGTATGTGATGGGGTGTGTGAGTGGGGTGCTGGTGATGGGGTGTATATAATGGGGTGTATGTGATGAGGTGTGTGTTGTATGTGATGAGTATGTGATGGGGTGTGGGTTGTATGTGATGGTGTGTATGTGATGGGGTGTATGTGATGGGGTGTATGTGATGGTGTGTATGTGATGAGGTGTATGTGATGGGGTGTGTGATTGGGGTGTATGTAATGGGGTGTATGTGATGAGGTGTGTGTTGTATGTGATGAGGTGTATGTGATGGGGTGTGGGGTGTATGTGATGAGGTGTATGTGATGGGGTGTGTGAGTGGGGTGCTGGTGATGGGGTGTATGTAATGGGGTGTATGTGATGAGGTGTGTGTTGTATGTGATGAGGTGTATGTGATGGGGTGTGGGGTGTATGTGATGGTGTGTATGTGATGGGGTGTATGTGATGAGGCGTATGTGATGGGGTGTGTGGTGTATGTGATGGTGTGTGTGTGTGGTGTATGGGGGACGGGGGTTGATGGGGCATTGCACTTTATAAATAAAGATTGATTGACTAATGAAAATATTGTTCTAGGTCTTCCACACTTAGGGTTCTGATTCTTTGACTCCATATTGAAGTCTATTGCCCTTGGTTTGACATGAAAGGCATTTGGAGACGATTATTTACTCTGTTTGCTTTGTGCAGGATTGTCATTGCCCTCGATCGCTCACTAGCTTATAGTTTCATTGTATTATATTGTGTGGGTGTCCTCGTTATTCAATACATTATTATGGGAGATTATTGGAGATGTTTTCCAGAGCCAGTTGTTGTATTTTGTCCTTATATTGTGATTGCATCGTCCTTTGAGCCTCCATCATCAGAACAATGATAGCCCACTCAAACTGAGGGCTATTGACATTGACAGGACTTGAACTCTATTCCCCAGGCTAGAATATTAAAGGCTTGTGCTTGTGTGTGTGTGTGATAGAGAGAGGATTGTGAGTTTGTGTATACAACATCTGTTTGGACCCGAGCATTCCTCCTTGGCATGTCCTTTAAGGAGGTAAACTAGCAATTTGGTGCAAATGACCTAAGTCCATGGGATCCAGGAGCATCTGGAAACAGGACCGTACAGACCTCTTTAGAATCACTCTGTATGCGTGTCGTTAAGTCTGGCTAATGTTGCCTATGATGTCAAACCAGTCTATGAACTCTGGCCACTGAACACAGAACCACTGCTCTCCGGATAATTGATCTTTTTCTCTAGCTCGTTGGATTTTAAAACAGAAATTAGATTCAGTTACTCAACTTTGCACCAACAATCACAGAATTGTTTTTTTTCTTCACGCAGATGCTTGGTTTAAACAGACAGAAGCTATATTTGCCCACAAACAGGAGAATACAGTTGGTTGGGGCTTACTGACCCTTTCAGAGTCTGCCACAGTCGAACTTTGAACATTCGTATGACACATGTTAAAGGGTCGATCATTTGAATGAATTTTGAATCAAGTCGGTAGACTGTATAAAGAGTGGATCAAGAGGGGCTAGCTAGCATTGACTGTCCAATCAATAACAAGTAAATAAAGTAAATGTGTTTTTGAGCTCAAATTGAAGCCATGTTGTCATTACTACGGTGCGTTTCAAAACACGTCGAGATGTGGCTCCATTTGGAACGTGTATGTAAAGCAATTGGACATTTGAAGATTTGACCCTGGGAGGACACTGTAGTTTTGGTGGAGACTTGACTCGAGTGCATTGGAATGGTAAAAATAATCCATTTGGCCACGACAGCAGTTCAGGGTAAGCTTTTCATTTCATTCAATTTCCCAGTTTTTTGTTTATTTTATTCAGTTTTTTTGGCAGGGCCCACATTATTAGGCTTATACAGCTCCAGGTAAATACTCCTTGCTTAATTTCTTAGAGGACTTGAGACGATAATTGAATAAACGGTATCTACGAAGTCCAGTATGAAGTCAAATCTAACAAACGAGCCCCCATCTTGGCCCTGAGCATCAGCTGTCACCAGGTCACAATTGATTCTTTCTTAAACAATGTTGATGGATACTGACCACTGCAGACCAGGCACTGCAGATTTTGGAGATGCTCTGACCCAGACATTCAAGATTTAACCATTTATCCTGCTTATAACACATCCACTTTGAGGATGAAATGTCCCACTCACTAACAGTGGCCCTGATGAAGAGATGTTATTCACTTGACCTGCCACTCTGCTGCTTGCCATATGCCTGTGATCATTACATTATGTCACAGGTTCTGCTGAGTAAAAATCAAGTCACTTCACGAGGTTACATGTCAACGACTACAAGTTCTATCCTGGCAGATGGGCGTTCACAGGTTGAGCTAACATGGCACCAGCTACCCCCTCAGCCGCCGACACGCACAGCCCCCACAGCTCGGAGCGGGTCGGAGGTGAGGAAGACTCGGGTGTGGGGTCAAGCGTGTACTTACAATAGCATGTTCCTCTCAGCGGGTTGCCTAGGTAACGGTTCTCAGAGTCACATCTGGAACGAGACACAAGAAGAACACACAGAAAAGTAGAATTGGTTACTATGGTCTTAACATGTTTATAGATTTAGATTAATTTAGATTAGATTATGCTTTTCAAAAGGTGATTTCTTAAGGTATTCATTATTGTCCTGGTAGGAAGATTTGCATTCAACCCAGCCTTCAATGTTGCTGGGACAAACTGTCAGAAGCAGTGGACCACCGCAGGGCAGCACAAAGGGACCCTTCTCCAGATCTTGATCCACATTTTGGTCAGGACTGGAGAATTAACTACATGCGTTAATACTCACAGACTTGGGGAGAACGTGCAAACTCCACACGGTATTTTTATCCAGTGGCAATAATACAATTCAGTCGATTTTTATCAGAAAACACCCGGTCACATTTATTTTATTTATTTAACCTTTATTTTTCCAGGAAAAAAATCCATTGAGATTAATAAACTTTTTTTCAAGTGCTGAGTGCAAACAAGTCTTTACATTTAGTGCAATTTTTCACATAAACACAGAATAAAACAATAGGAAAAAAATATGAACTATATTAAAACTGTTACAATTCTAGACATTTAAAATTGCAGGTGCAGTTAGTGTTTAAAACCTCTGACAGTTTTTGTTTAAAGTAGATAAAAAGATGGGAGACGAAGCTGCAGATCATTCCAAGACCATGGGCCCAAATAAGACAGACTCATCTTTCCTGACTCTGTGCGCAAAAAGGGCACCTTAAACCTCCACCAGCTCCTGGCTCTGAGACTGTGTGTGTTCTGGAGTGAGATGAACTTGAAAAGAATATATGACAAGGCAACTTTCCTAAAATGGCTTTGTATATGAACAAATACTAGAGCTTCATCCTTCGGATATTGAGTGAAGTAAATCCAGCAAGGGTATATAAAGTGCAGGGGTGAGTCCTAAAGGGTGAGCCTGTTATATACCTTAGAGCAGAATGGTAAATGGGGTCCAGTTTGGCTAAGGTTGTAGGAGAGGCAAATCTGTAAATGGTGTCACCATTGTCCAGTTGTGATAAAAACAAGCTTGTTACCAGCCGCTTTCAGGATGAGCTGGAAAAGCATGTCTTTAAGAGTAAATATTAGATTTTTAATCAGGTGTGTAATGCGATTTTTAAAACACATAAAGTCATTGTGGTCATTTTTAGTTTGATCTGTGGCCACTCATATGTATACACCTGCCTACCAGTTTCAGTTTTAGACAGTTATAATTCCTGCATTACAAATCAACACTTATTTTGTCACAAGCTAAATCCATTACTCATGTCTATAGCATCATCAAAAAGTCACTGGCAACTGCAAAACGTAACGTAACGTCAAAATACTACAAAAAATAAGCTAAATGTGTCAATTCAACCAGTCACCTGTCAAGCCTCATATATTTAATGCACTCTCTCTCCTCTGTTACCCTCAGCTACGTGCCTCATCCCTCCTCCACCCGATCTCCATCAGTCGCCTCAGCGCCATCTCCCATTAGCCGCCACCACCACCACCAGTGTCTAGGCCCCGGGGTAGAACATTTTTTCTCCCTTTCTCACATCTCCAGATCTCCTAATGCCGGGGTCTGAGCATCTCTCTCAATAAACCCAAGGTTACACCCTAGTGTGTCTGTGTCTGTTTAAGTCTCTCCTGGTTGAAATACTAAAAACACATTTGCATCTCTCCCAAAATGCTCAGGATGCTGAGGGTCCAATCTATTTAACAGCTAAGTGCTAAATGCTTCCTTGATTGTCTATTCACAATGGTTGCATATACCTCTACTCATTCAGTATCTACAACCCATATTCAAAGAATCCATGTTCTGTACATTCTGCCTGTTACAAAATGATGTTAAACCTCTTGCCGTTCACGTGAAGTGCCCCTCAGAGTCATTAAATTAACCCCATGAAATACTGCATGACCTCCATATCTGTAATTATACCAACAATGTACAGTCCTTAGTGTAGTCAATAGAAATGCATTTAGTTACATACACAGCGAACTCTATAACGACTCACATAAAGGCTTTAGCTCCAGCCCAATGACTCATAAAGGCTTTAGCTCCAGCCCAAACATTATGAATCATTTTTGCGTATTCAGCATTAGGCCTATGACAAAACACATGCATGGAATAAAAGTCAGTTTGACATTTCTTTCACAGAACCTTCTGAAGACCTCGTTCTGACGGACAGTAATTGGCTGTGGTGACCTTTGGTTGCAGCTAAAGTCTCTAATGTCCAGTTATCTAGAGCGTAACACAATTAGCTACAAAAAAGCCATTGATTTTGCGGTAGAAGTTTAATGAATTTTTCAGAGGAGACGATGGTCAGTTTATTTCACAGCTCCCTCAGATATACGACGTTTTAAAAAGCTTGTAAAAAATGTAAAATTTTACAGTAAAAGTAATCACAGATATCACAAGGACAGACTTTTGAGGAGGGGCCAAACACAATGTGTGTTTGGAAATGCTCTATGCACAAAAACTTTAAATACAGTTATTTTGATCATTTTTACTTAATATGTCTCGTATAGGACAGAGACAACTTGATGTAGATAGTGGATGTGATGGCCTCAAAGGGATGTGGACCTTATTCAACAGAGTGAAAACTGGATCCATCTCCAGATCTTGAGCCAGGATCGTGGTCAGGATGTACCTACCCGGAGGATTAACCTAATGTGCATGTTTTGAGTCGATGGGGGAAACCGGAGTGAACACCCACCCAGACACGGGGGAAACATGAAAACCTCACACAGATCACGGTCCGGGACTCGAACCCGAGACCTTCTTGCTGTGAGGCGACAGTGTAAGGACTTCTAATTTCTCATTTACTTGAGTCCCTCCTCCGGCCTCTACAGACTTGAATTACTAGCAACATCATAGAACAGGGTCGGATAGTCAATTTGAACATTTTGAACAGGCGACCTTGAGTGCCTAGAAAGGCGCCTAAGAAATAAAATGTATTTTTATTTTATTTTATTTTATTTTATTTTATTTTATTTTATTTTATTTTATTTTTATTTTTATTTTTATTTTTATTTTTATTTTTATTTTTATTTTTATTTTTATTTTATTTTTTATTTTTTATTTTTTATTTTTTATTTTTTATTTTTTATTTTTTATTTTTATTTTTTTTTATTTATTTAACTCTATGGAAATCCAAAATATCTTCCGTTTACAATGAACAACCCCAAATATGCTGTGATGGTGCAAATACTTAATCAGGCAGCCTGCTTCATCAGCCATCTCTCAGTGTCTGTGGCTTTTATCTCTAAACTTTATATGGAAAATAAAGCCTGTTTACAGCCTTGCAACAGACTGACCATTGCAGTATTCTGGCCTCTGCCTAACAAAGATTCAAACTCACCGCATATGCTGCTACCACAAATGTTCCTTATAGATCCTTCAAAGGTTTTACAACCCAGCAAATAAGGCTCACAGTGGAAGACAGAGGAGTAAGTGAAGGAGAGAGCGTTTAGCTTTAGTGAATTCTCTTGCAGCAGGTCACAGAGCAGTGTGGGTAACTGAAAATTTCATCGCTGGGTAAAGCTCCTCCAAGGACACAGACAAAAATATAGTCAGAATCAGGACTTTAGACGATGCAAGTGCAAGGCAAAGGGGTCGGAAATGGATCACAAAACTGGACTTTACAATCGAGTAAATAATCTCTTTAAGGATTACCATGGTATAATGTTGTCTCATCCAAAACATGCCCAGAATCTGCCTGTTGTTTAGTGATGTGCAAATGAAGCCTTGTGAAGCATTGACGCCTCACTTGCAATATTGTATCAAATATGTCGAGGTGTCCGAGGCGTCGAAGAAACACTGACCTCTAGTGGACAAATTTAATCATTTGCAAACCAACACACAACCCATAATGTTTGAACCCGGCCAAAAGTCGCCAAAAGTCACCAAAGTCACCAAAATCGCCAAAATCGCCCAAATCACCACCAACGTCACACAATACTCTGTCCTCACTACACCACATTTTTAAGAAATTTTGGTGCATCTTTTATACTGTAGCTGTTAAGCGCTTGTCAAACAAAGGAAACGCATTGAACACTCTGAACCAATCACAGAGCGGAACATTCACTGAGCCAATGAAATGCAGAGTGAAGCAGCAGGGGGAGGGACCGACACTTCCGACACTTTGGTCACGTGAGAGGCTGCTCTGAGACCAGCTCCGGAACAGTGCTCCGAAGTCATTTGTTTCAGAAAGATCGAGACGTGCACCGGAGCTCCGTCTCATTTGCCCATCACTACTGTTTCATTCACACATTTAAGAAATGCAGTTCGCTGATGTGCTAACCTTCTCAGGAGCTGAAACATCAGGGTTCATCTTTCCACATAGATAAGCGAACAAAACTCCACTTTGCTACTGGACTGAGTGTGGCCAAAAAGGGACATGAACCAAATCCTACCCCAGTAACTATATGGGCTTTGTCGGGGTACACCCTGGACAAAAAGTTGTAGAGCTGACACAGACAGGAAGCTACTCACTCTCACATTCATTCACTATTGGCAATTTATACATATATGTCTATAATGGGAAGAAGAGTACCAGAAAAACCAACAGTAACACGGTGAGGACATGACTTCTTGACGGTTTTCTTGGCTTGACACAGGCTATTCCTGAACCTCCACATCGTTTGGCATTGACTACTCCATGAATAAGGATTCAATCAGTCTTAGCTGCAATTATCCGTAAGATTTTTGTCTGAAGAACAGGCTGAGCCATCGGTCTAGGGCCACACTTGGAAGGACTTGGTCTTGTGAAATCCTGGTGGCTTGAAAACTGGACTTGCTCCCAGTCACAGAGAGGAGCGTCGGTAAGCCCTTAAGTAACTCACTCTGATGAATGCACTCATAGGTCTGCCAGCACTGTTCTATGCATCCAAATGTTATATACAAAATAGTTTATATAAAAAAATATTATGTGTAAATTACATTGGAAAAAGTGTTTACAAAGACCTAGTTGGAGCTCTGTGGATGTCGTGGGACCAGGTCATGTTTTTGGTTAAAAGAGCTTGTTAAAGGACTTTTCACTCCCAGCTCTGTAGCCACAGCTGTTCTGGGGCTAACTGTCAAAGACGTGGCAGCTATACCATGTCTTTGGCCTTTCTGACCACCAGCAAACACACCAATCATGCATGGTCGTCTTACCCAAGGCAATATGAAACAGGCAGGTATCAAATTCAACTGTCCCCCTAGTGGACAGAGTAGGTGCATTGCGACAAATAAAGGACAAATAAAGTTTTCTTGAAGTCCTGTACATATATAATGATAATTCTAATATTGAGGATGAGACATTATTTCTGGCTTCTTTGTATTTGACAGACGTCATCATCAGGACTAAAATGTGAGTCACATAATAGGCTTTACTGTGCCCTCTCTATTTGTATCTGGTTCCACATCATTTAAATGTCAAACACACAAACACTCATTAAACAGTCAAGTACAGTGAGAGATGCTAATCAGGAGTTAATTACTTCTCCTCGTTTGGAGAGTGGGCCAATTACAACTAAATCAACACAAATCAGTGAAAATCATGAAGGCAGAGTCAGGAGCACGCACGCTGCCCCCTGTACATGTGATGGGAGATCAGGTTTACCACAGCAGAACCATACTCACAGTATAACAGGACTTATACTAAACACACTCAAGCATGTGTTTCAGAGGACTGGCCCCAGGAGTCGTATCAATGTGCATTTGTGTGACAGACAGACAGACAGACAGACAGACAGACAGACAGACAGACAGACAGACAGACAGACAGACAGACAGCAAATTAAAAACAGTCCTGACAAAAAGTAACAAATATGATACTAATTTATTAATATATTATGTTGATATAACTTTTCAACCCTACATGAAACAACCCTCTACATTTATGGCAATTGTGAGTGGATTCCATATATGCAAAAGTGAAATGGAGAATGCCCCATGGTGAATGAATTAGGGCATTATTAGTTGACTTTGACCCTCTCATGAGCAGATTAATCAAATTAATCAGAGACCATCTCTGAATCCAGAAAATGACGAAACATGAAGCCACTTTTAAGATCTGCCTAACAAAGTGGCCAGAATATTACAATTACATATATTTTCTCAAAAAATTCCCACTAGTCTAGCTTTCATAATGACTGTCAGTTATTGTGTGAGTTGTTGAGAAATATAAACTGTTATGAACTATCAAGAACAGAAATGACTTGATGCTAAATGAAAATGAAAATGTAAGGAGCCTTGGTTTTGAGTCTGTGATATACATGCTCGTAAAAAAACACAGACAAAGAATCCTTTCTGAAACGACTCCATATTTAGAGACTCATCTGAACACGCACACACCTGAGTAACCTGGGCTGCTTACTGCTAGCTCTGGGGGGAAATTACCCATTCATAATCCAAACGACAAACAAGTGGCTGCTCTCGGCCTGGCACTGAGTTTTGGAACGACTCGAGCGAAAACAAACAGCGGTGTTAAAGGGGAGGGGGGCAGAGTGAATTAAAGGGGAGTGACTGAGGAACACACGGGTTTGAAGATGAACAGGTGGCAAATACACATGGACATAGACTTGTCATTATTGCATGTTTCAGAGCGGCGCCATTTACTGATCCACACGACATACAGAGGTTTTTGATTTATTGCATGATATGAATTTACCATATTTGTTGTCATTATTCTTTCCCTAACATGTGTAAGATGGTCCATTATGGGCAATCACCTGACATGTAACAGGCTGTGGTGACCCTGAGGGGGAAAAGCTATATCCCCAAACTGTAAAAATGATAACAACTGTATTAATTTGCATTTTATTACGTTCAGATTGATTCAGTTGGTTTATGTTCTGGTTTAATCCTGGTTAATTTTAATGCTTCAATCCCCACTCAGTTCGTTACAGTAAGAACCACCATCAGGCGTATCAGGCTGCAGCTATTTCTGAAACAGTATTTTCAGAGCTAGAAGATCCTAACAGGTTGACCCAGTGGCATTGGAGGATGGGTCAAATGCATAGAACACATTGCCATAAAGTTGACCCTACCATATGAACATAAATATATAAAAGATGGTGTAAGTTTGAATCCCCTCCACACAGATGGTTCAAATTGACAAAACTACTGATCCCATTTGTCCTTGTGCATCCCAGTCATGTTTTGTTCCACCAATGTCACTTTACATCCACTAGAGACACCGTTCATTTTGTTAAAAGCCTGCTTTTGTGAGTGGACTATCAACACATTTTAGCTCACTCATTGTCATGCATGCCTCTTTCATTTCTATACCCATTATTCTGACACCTCAATGTATTTTGCAGACGCTGATTATGGCTGTATTGTAGCAGCCCGACAATCAGCCCTCTGTCAGGAAACAAAAGCGAGGTGTGATTAGACAAGCCGTCGTCTCAAATCAGGCAGAGTTATGAATATTTATAGAGGGTTATATCTGTGTCTCCATTGTGTAGGCAGTGGTTATATGTCTGCATAAAGGTTATCTGGGACCTATTAGTTTTTTGTGTTTTAAACAATCCATCATTAGGGAATTTAGTTGTATGATAAATACATATTTTCATTTTATATGTGTCTCTCTGTCCGTAAAAATAAACTTCTGCTCACATCTGTGTGGTTGGAAGCCTCAGTGCAGATGACCTGTGCTAACCTAAAACATGTACAATAGATTAATCCTCCAGCATTCTGACCAAGATCCTGGCTCAAGATCTGGAGAGGGAACCCTGGGTGCTGCATTGATGGGTCAAATGCAGGTCGCTGAACGGGGACAATCAGGTATATATTATAACGGTGAGAGAGACAGAATAACAAATATTTCAACACATTCACAAATAAAAGACAACATTATGATATAAGAAGAGGCCTCACAGTCATCAATCAACAATCCAAAAATATACATAGCTCTATTTAATGAAAGGCCATTTTCACTGGGATGATACGTCACCAGTGCACCTCATAGAAATTGTGTATTTTACTATATTTTTATTGATTTTTTTTTTTTGCTGTCCAACAACTAGACGTCTCCACAGGTATCTGTGAGCTGCAGCGTGGAATAGAGAGAGGTCGGACATTGATTGAGTGAGACAGAGACATGTGGACGCAGTCATGGTCCTGATGTCTCGAGTCTAAACAAACGAGTCAGACTCTGAGTTCAAACCTGGGGTCACTCACAGGGCAAGACTTTAGGATCTTAATGTCAAAGTGTAACTACTTTTACATAACCATCTTTAAGTGCCCTTGTAAGTTTGGAGTGCAGATGTATACTTGACCTTGGCTGGGCTCAATAACAAAGCAATCAGAGCTGCTTTTAAGCATAATTACATGTGTTCTGTGGAGGACAAGGTGCATGGATATGTCTATTACATCTATTGTATATTGACAGTTAGAGCTATGGTAGAACCAAAGTGAATCAGTGCTTTTGTTCTTCAATATATTCAGCCAAATATTCTATTGATCTTACTCTATAGGTCATCTAAATGATAAAATAACTTTTACTTTTAGTAGATAAGAGCTTTTTATATAAACGGTAGCAGATATTATTGTTGAATTACACACTTGGGAGAGAAGCCCACCCTTTCAGCAGCAGATTAGAAAACAATAATACATATGCAATTGATGAATCCATTTATAATGTAAGTAGTGTAGAGTATACACTCTGACTGTGGACTTAAGTGGACCATAAAAGCTTTGACGTTTCTATAGACCCTTTAACATGTGTGTCATATGGAATGTTAAAATTTCCGGAATGGAGGCGACTGGAGCAAAAGTGAGTTAACTTTACAAAAAAGTGTGTTTGTGGTGAGGGATTGAATAATTCTGAACATAAAATGAACAAACTAGTGTGGTCTTCAACATTTCTGTGAGGACTTGTTCAGTAAAACCTGAAAATCAAGAATTTTGCCTCCAGCCAAAAGTCTAACTGTTACTAATGTGTACATTAAATAAACATACAATGTGAGGTACATTCACTAATGTTTCCTACCCAGGCTC
>JAVQKC010052080.1:0-35306 GCA_036025475.1 Philypnodon macrostomus | reverse complement strand
CCCGGGGAAGACCCAGGACACGCTGGAGGGACTATGTCTCTCGGCTGGCCTGGGAACGCCTCGGGATTCCTCCGGAGGAGCTGGAGGAAGTGTCTGGGGAGAGGGAAGTCTGGGTGTCCCTACTTAGACTGCTGCCTCCGCGACCCGGCCCCGGATAAGCGGAAGAAGATGGATGGATGGATGGATGGGCAAAGACATCAAACATCTCGTAACCAAATGTTAAATACCTGTGCGTTTGCTAATCGTGCCCAGTCCGGGGTGAGGTAGAAGGCAACGCCCTGCAGAGACCCTTTGAGTGTGGCCCCTCGGATGATCAGGACGATGAGCACAAAGTACGGGAAGGTGGCTGTTACGTACACAACCTGAAATAAAAAGATACAAAATCATATAATCACATATTAAGTATATGACTGAGGACTGGATAACCTTTTCCTCAGAGTGGAAAGTTCAATTTGAGTTTTCATCTGTAGTCCTGCATCTTCCTATACATGAATTACTCAGTTTAAAAATAGCAGACATCGATCGATGTACCTTCCCGGAGCTGCGGATGCCCTTGAGCATACAGAAGAAGATGATGACCCATGCAAGGAGCAGACACAGGGCGAGCTGCCACCGCACTGGGCCCGGGTCATCCAGCCCTTTACTGAAGGCTACACCCAGAACACGCTCACTGTAAGAACACAAACCCACATCAATACAACCACACCCGAATATCAGGACAAAGCTAACAAAGACACACAGACTGAAAGGGAGTGTTGAGGCATTACCAAAGACCATGACGATTTCTGTAGCTCATAAATACCACAAGGGACTGACAACGTTTACATTTTAACACTGAAAAAGCTGGTGTAACAATTTCCTGAATGAATTAAATGTAATCATTATTTGTTATTGTATACCTATCAATTATCAGTTGTTCCCTGACCTGTTCCCTCAATGAAACCAAATGCTGGGAATAGTTTTCAGTCTGCCTCAGGGCATCTGTGTCTGTGGAGGTAGCCTGCCACCTGCTCTAAATATATTAGAGGTATTTATAGTTAGTGGCTTAAAATTGTAAAACCAATATCAGACAACATATGAGAAAACCATTACATTTTCGAATATAACCATGTTAATATTGTAACATGTAGATACTTTGGCCAAAAACAGACTAAATAACTAACATTTGACTTTTAAATATATTTATGTCAGATTAAAAACCACGGCATTGTGATACATCCTATTTTAAACATGCAATAAGATCTGTTGTACCCAATATAGCGATGAAATAATTGTAATGTCACGCCATGTATGTGAAGACTGTTATGAAAACATTTTTATGAGATTAGATCAAACATAAAGGGTTGGTCGTGTTTGTATTGGAAATTGTAGTCTGTGTTTTGAGACTAGAAGCGTTTCTTTGAGAGGAATGGGTGTGAACTGTTTGAGGGCTCCGGCAAACAGTGTATTTGAGTATTTGAACAACAAAAAAGACCAAACTATAAACCAAAAATAAGTGTGATAAATATAGACTTACTTCCAGAAGATTTCAGTGGGGCTGAGTCTTTTGGTGGTATAGTTGTTGATGGTGCTCTCATTGCTGCACAGAGCTATATTCTCTATAGCGTCACACGACCAGGGCAGGGGGCTCTGAAAGGAGCTGCCCAGGTAATAAAATGTCCATGCGATAATGACGTTATAATAGAGACAGACCAGAGTGGACACACACAGCATCCCAATACCAATCCCTGAAGACGGAGAAGAGGGTTGAACATCTTATAAAACATAAATATAAACTATATACTACCACAGTGTATTTAAGTAGGAACCAGGTTATAAACATTCGGTATTTTACCCATAAAGTATATATAAAAGTTATTATTCAGTTCTAAATGTAACTAGTAACCTCCTCTAGGTCTGATTTAGTCTTCAGCACAAAGTTACCAGAGCCTTGTAACCCCTCATAAATGGAATTTTTACTGGTTAGGGTTGATATACCCAAATATTGCTAGTTATATCAGTGTGTCAACGTTCAACATAGTTATTGTGCAGCCATAGCTTTTAACACACTCTCTTAATCTAATCTCTTCATTCATGATTACCTGTGTTTATATTTAGTCCATGTTACAGAATGCATGACGTAGTGAAGATGAGGCCGTACTTTCCCTCGTGTGAGAGGAGATATTCAGGTATGACTGGTGACACAGGCCTTTGATGACGATGCACCACTTTTTGTTAGTCACTAGTTTTACTCAAATTAGATGCTCAGGATTCTTTAAGGGCTGGGAGGAATGACTACAAAAATTACTTTATATTTAAGGATGTGCAGATATATCGGCCCAACAACGGTATTGGTCAATATTATATATATATATATATATATATATATATAATTTTGGCTGATATCGGAAACGGTCAGAGAAAGAAAAGCCCATTAAAAAAAGTCTACATTTAGGATGACGACAAAATGTAGTAAAAATAATATTTATGGATTAATACATTAATACATTTAATGCAGTTGTTTCTATGATGATTCGTAAGTCTCAAGAAGCATAGCCCACATAGGCCAAGAAATGTATCCCAATGCATCGGTGCATCCCTAGTTATATTAGGTTGTTTGTTTCTTCTTTTTAGGAGTGTTCATTGGTAACTTAGATTTTTTTTTATACTTATTGGTTTATGTTGTAAAAATCAATGTAAATCAGGACTAAGATTAAGATTAATGCAGAAAGATGCATTACTAATTATCAGGGCTGAGGTGTAAACCAGATCTAAACAGGATCTAAACTAGAAATAAACCAGGGCTAAACCAGGGCTAAACCAGGGCTAAACCAGGGCTAAACCAGGACTAAACCAGATCTAAACCAGGGCTAAACCAGGGCTAAACCAGGACTAAACCAGATCTAAACCAGGGCTAAACCAGGACTAAACTGTGCCAGGATTTAACAATGCCTAAACCAAAGTATCACTAAAACAGGAATAAAATTGTCTAAATTGATCTATATCAAGACTTGCTGAACATGTAAGTTGTAAGCAAAACTGAATATCTTTTATTCACAGGTATCACGGTAAATAGAAAATGAATATAATGGAATAAAAACAATATATTGCTCAATCATAATAAACCTGAAAGCATAAAAAGGTGAGAGGTGTATGTAAGACCTTTAAGTAGTGGGCAACACTTCCACACTGTGATGGGCCCAGCTGCTCCATATTGACCTAGACTCAGCTCCATAAGAAACAGTGGCACTCCGCAGACAAACAACATGATGAAGTAAGGGATGAGGAATACACCTAGAAAGCATAAAAACATTACTACGTGGCTTCTTTTATGATGGATAGTTGAGGCAGGTTGGCACAGAGGTCTGAGTCTGGGACTTCTTAGGAGATTATATTGAGGTCAAGCTCCAACACGTTTTATTCCCAGATACAGCAAAGCTCATGATATCAGATGAGCAGACTGTAATCAAGACAGTCTCTACTTATGGGATTATCCTAGCCTTGTGTTTCTCTATGAAATGCCTGCATGGTTTCTAACACGAGTGTGAAATAAACCAACCACAGCACACACCCAAGGGCACAGGAGCCAAGCATTTAGTCACTCAAGGCTTGTATGCATGTGAGCGAGGCCACTGTGGGAAGTATTCTTTAGTTTTCTTGCTTTAGAAAAGATTTTTCAACTGACAATAGTGTGGTAAAATGTGGATTTAGCATTTTTTTTACAGTAACTAGAGAGAAACTTCTGAAATATATGGAAAAGAAAATGTGGGTTGCCCAATAATTGTATGATGAGGTTTGATACCTGCCTTGTCCATACTGTCATGTGTTTAGACAAGTACCACCTGAGTGTATCTGGTGTCCCAAGTACCACTTAAGGACAAAGCACATCTAAACCAGGTCCAAACTCGGGGTAAACAAAAATCATGGCTAATCTAGTTCTGAACCAGGTCTAAACTAAGTATAATCCAAGGCACTAAACCAGGACTAAGCAGGACAAAACCTGGTTTGAGTACCACCAGAGAGAACGCATGTACCACCAATGGTACACACAGTTTGAGAACCAATGTTTTAGTATAACTGTTGTGGTGTGTTTTGTGGTGAGACTGTAGGCATGATAAGGCTGTCACAACCCTGTCTGCCTGCCCCAGGGGGAGTGAGCAGCTAACCATCACCAGCGTGTGACGGTGGAATCAATTATTATCAATCGTAAAGTGCACAGTGTTGAGATATACAGATTCTATTCATGTATTTGAGTTGGGTCTCCTTATGTTATGATGGTTTAGACTTACTATATCTTCTAAATTATGGTGATAGATTAAAACATATATAACACTATAAATGTCAGACCTAAAACAGTAAAAAAGTCTGTTAAAAATTAAAGGCTTACCTCCTCCATTGCGATAACATAGGTACGGGAATCGCCACACATTCCCGAGTCCCACACAGTATCCGATGCAGGACAGTAAAAACTCGTATTTCCCCCCCCACTGTTCCCTTTGGACGGTGGGCGCAGGACTAGGGGTGATGGTGGGATCAGGGCTCGCAACCCTGGACTCTGTGGACTGCTGACCATTTGAATATGCCGGGTTGGTGTGGCCATTCTGAGTGACAGCATTGCCATTTACATGTATTGAATTCTGTAAAAAAAAAAAGCAAATGCCATTCATTACATCAAGCTATAAAAACAAGATAATAGTTAGTAGACATCTCTATGGTAACAGTTATGATGAATTAAGCCTACTACCGAGAACAGGAAGTTAATTTCAAATCCAGCCAAAGAGGAAGTCTATATCACCTACGTGTATTCGATTAAAGAGTCATAATCATTTAGCAGGTACGGGTTTAGTAAAGATATGGCCTATTCTGTAAGGTGGCCACTGGGCTCCATCAACAGATTTAAGTAAAGACTTACAGAGACAATGCCAAATGCTAGACTCAAAGAAACACCTGTTTAGGTTAGAAGCTAACATTGTACAACTAAAAAATGGCGACTCAAAAGACTATAGTTTTTAGTACTTAGTTAATGATTTTTCTTTTTTGTTGTTTAATGCTGCCTTGAGAAAAGTTTGGGCAAACACATCTGCTGCATGCGCGCACCAGACTCTCTTCAATGTATACAGCACAACGCGAGACCACGGAGCGATGTCGACAAACAGGTTAGACCACTTCTCACAAAAGACTACTCATCTTATTTCACATCCCCCAAATATAAAGAATCAATCCGCGCGTAAAGGTGGCCGTTTTATACAGTAGATCAGGCATTATGAACCAAATGAAGAGATGAAGAGCTACAACAACTGCTCGTCTCCAGTTCCTACCTGCGCACTGGGGCTCTCGGGGACTGTTTTGCCGCTGTCGCCCTGCATTTCACCGCCAGGCTCGGTGAACTTTTACTGCTCGATTCGTCGCTGATTAGGCCACATTTCAGAAGTTTATAGTCCTCGTGAGAAGTTTGCCATGTTGTTGAAGTTTTATCCGGAGTGGTAAACGCTAGTGTTCATCGATGTAGCCGGTGTGAGTCCGGAGTCAGGCATCAGCGGTGAGGAAGCGGCAGGCGGTGCGCACAGGGCGGAAGAGCGCAGGTGCAGCGGAGAAACGGACTGGAAACACCGCCCCTTTACGCACAGGCCGCTCCCAGACTGTCCCAGAGACAGTGATGTATGGGTACATTATAATTGGTTAAAAGTATGAGCTAAAACATACATATCTTATTGCTTAAGATAGACAGGGGCGTGGCACAGAATTCAGAGGATAATTATTATAATCTTAGTTTAAATGATATAATATTGAAAATTGACAGTAAAGAAAAAGATGATGGGGTCCCAGAGAAGATCCAATATTACTGAAAATTAATTGACATTGTTTTTTCCCCATTTCATTTAGTTGGGCAATGAATTCACCATAAAACAGAACATTACAAACCAAGTCGATGCTATGGCAATAGTGTCCCCACATATGATCCAGCCACTCAGTTCGACTTCCTCTTCTGTGATGACATCTACAAACAAACAGTTTATACAGTGGAAGTAGGTCTGTTAAATATGGGAACAAAACATCAAGCAGATACTGTCAACATTCAATTTCTACAGTCCTTAAACGAACCAATAAACAAATGATAAGTAATATCAAGGTGTATTATTGCATTAGCCTTTACTGAGATGTTGATGGGAGTTTCCTTCTCTTAGCTGCACCTTACAAACAGTTTAATCCACGTAATCCAGTCAATCTGTTGAGTAGCCTACCTATACTTAACGGAGGAAATCTACAGTCTACAATCTACAATCTGGGTCAATGGACGATACACAGCGAAGTGGTTATGGGATTAAACTTTGGATTTTTTAAAATTGTGTTGAAAAATGGAGCTTCAGAACCAACTCAATGGGGACTTGAGCAGATATTTTAGCAATCAACAATCAGTAGAGGACAGTAATCTCTCTTTCAATGAGATACAATGTGCACCTGTGAGAATGGATGGGAATTCAAATCCTTACTGCAATCTATGGATGCACAGCTACAGTGGGTCCTTTGCAATGGATGCCAGGATCAGACTCGAAACGCTCAAGTCCAGGTCAAATTCACCAGTGTCCACCAGTATAATGAATGGACCCTTGTACAGCTATAATTATTCTGAAGACATCTGGGACATTGGGCTAAATGAGTCAGCTTTGGACTCAGTGGAGCTGCTGGATGTAGAAGGAGCGGAGCAGGATGAAGAGAGTTGGTAAGTGGCTATACGTTAAAATCACATGTTTAATTTATGGGACATATTGTTTTTGGCAGGTTGTATGTTATACCAAAAAAACAAAATGCATTTGTGGAGAGAACTGAGCCTGCTCTTAACTGGTGCAGACATGTTCTGGATAACCATAGTCCTGGGATGGAGGCAGCCTGTTGCCAGCTGCTAAACAGGCTTAACTTAAGTAAGATATTATTCTTTGTTATTCTTTTGAAGATAAATAAAAAACATTTATATTAAAGGGGTTTCTCTTCTTTTTTTGAAAACAGAGATGAGCAGTCAGTTCAGAGATGGACGTTTACAACAAACTGGCTCTTTTTCTGTTGATTCTTCTATAGACCAACCCTCAGTCTCCCACAGTGTTGGTAATTATACTCTTAATTGTATTATCTGCTGTTACTGTAAAATAGGACCGAGATTGCACCAATATTAGTACCTAATATACATTATTAATAACATGTTTTTCTTCATGTAGATTACGATGATAATGAAATGTCACGTGAGTCCACATGTTATAGCCTGCAGAACATCACAGATGTTTACGACATAGCTCGTTTACAAGAGGCCAGTGAGTACTATGGCGTAGTTGTGTTTGTGGGGCACTCTGTACATACAGTTGTGTGCAGGTAAAGTGGGATTTATTTTTCAGGTTTGCGACAGGACTGGGTCTATACACTCAGAAAACCTGGCTCACCAGTTCCTGCTTCCTTCAACACCAATACAACAAATACTAGTACTGAGAAATTCATTCATAGGAATCAAACAGAGGTTTCCACTAATCGGTCACCTGACGTCTTCTCCTTGGACCAGTCCCCAACACCTGTTCCTGGGCAGAGCTGCCAAAGCCCAAAACTAACCAGACTCCAGCAGGTCACACAGTATAAGCTGCTTAGGCGTGCTCAGAATCAAGGTCTCAGAAAAGTGCAGTCAATAATAATATGTATATACATTTTTAAATTGTACTTCTTTATTAAATAGTACTGTGTATGTATAACTGTTTGTGTCAGGTTCCTCGAGCAGGTCCAGCTCACCCCTTCGCACCAGTCTCCGCTCACTGCAGGCCGTCAGGAGCAGCCGGAGTTTAGACATCGATGACTACAGACTTGACCACATCATACAGCCTACATCAGGTGGGAACTGGCTGATTTAAGTTTTTAGAAAAATCATTACTGCTGATGCTAGGAAAATGTTATACACAGCTCTCTATTAATAGCTTTCCAAAAATATTCAGTATGCTCAGTTATACTGTTTCTAAGTACGATAATGCTGTTTTTATTTCTAGGTCTGCCATCCCATAGGACAGGCTCAAGTTCCAGCTCCTCTCATTCAAACACCTTTCTGGACTCAGATGTGCCGGTCTGGTCTGCATCCATTAAAAGGTGCCAGAGGTCCCACTCCCTGAGCCCATGCAGGATCCCACAACCAGCCCTCGCTTCTCAAAGCCGAGTTTTTGCATCGCCTGAAAGATCAAGATCTGCAGCCTGGCTCAGAAATACAAGACATTCACAACAATAAACTTTACATTATTAGGTAGAGCTATTTACCTGCTTAGCCCAAATATACAATCTAATGAGACATTGCATCAGGCCAATGGATTTATATGCACATATGTTGAAATCTGACTTTAAAAATAGTGTGGTTTTTAAGAAATGTATTATCTATCCTCACATACAACCAATTACAGAGAATTGTTTAAAAAAATAAAATTTCCAGTGAGTGGCACTTCTGTGAGAATAATTTGTTGATGCGACTGAAAAAAATATAGTCAGATTATGTCAGATACCCACTAACATTACATTAAGGTCTGCAGATGTCTGAACACACAAGATGACAAAACATGAAACATGGGCAGCAGAAGTCCACAATGGGTTCCACTTTATTAGGTCTACCTATTGAAGTATATTCAAAATCCCTAGAAACACACAGTTGAGTGAATGTATTACCATTTACTTACAACAGAGGAAATGTCAACAGGAAGCACTAGTTATACAGCTTCTGAAAGAGCAGAGTGGACTTAAATTGAGGTGCATGCTTTCAGGAAATATGTGGTTTTTATTTCCTGGTCGGGTAACCAAACAAAGGGATGTCTACATTTGAAAACTCATGTCAATTCTGTCAGACCAATTTAATGCTTTAAAAACCAATACAATACAAAAATATCTTTCTCCACAAAATTTATTTCACAGTTTATTTACATATATAAGATGCTTTCAATGTTTTGTGAGCATACCGGACCAAATAAAACAATACAAAACATAATGCTTGGTTAAGGTGGATAAGATTTACAATGGTACATAATATAAAAGATGAAATATACAGTGCCCACAGATGAAGCATTTACAATATAAAACGTATTTACATTATATTCACTGAGAGATTTTTCCTTTTTTTCCTATTTTTTACTAGTTATCAGAGTCCATATCACTGTCACCCCCTATTGACCTGAACTCCTCGCTCTCCTCGTCCTCACTGAGTTGGACCTGGGACAGTACTGCAGGCCCTCTTCTACGACTCTCATCTTCATCATCATCCTCTTCCTCACTCATGCCATACTCGTCCCCATTCCCCATACTCGAGGGCGGCATCTGAATGCGACTTTCTGGATCCTCATAACTTCCATAGCTTTTAAAAAAGATCAGAACATAGTAGGGCTTTGAGTATCTTTTGCCAAAATATTATGTTTTTGGTTTCTTTTCAGTGTTTTCACAGGTAACACATTAACAGTCAAACATTGAATTTTGTTGAAGTGTAGTATGAATCTTGACTTGTTTTACCTGACGTTGCTGTCCCCCATGTGTGGTTCATCGGGCACGTCCCCTTCATAAGACATCATGCTCTCGTCCTGCTCCATCCCCATCCTAGCGGTCTCCTGGGTTCTCCGAGGAGGCTGAGGTCGAACATCCATCTCTCCGTCACTGTCACTGCCGCTCTCAGACAACTGTATGGCTAAAAATACCATTATATCGTCATATTAAATATAAACTGGCCACAATATTAGTGTTCAACATGTTCAAGACAAACCTGCTGAAGGTTTTTTTTACATATAAACATATGTGGATTTCCAGTGGAGAGTGATTAGATCAGGACTCAAATGCCACATGGGGTTTAAAAATGTGCCAAGTGGGCTGGCTGATATTGTATTCTTGCAACCATTTCCTGACAAATGAAACATACAGCCTTCGATCGGACCTCAGTGAAAAGGTATGTCTATGTGGAGTTAACTGCTTCCTGCAGCTTGTAAGGAGAGTCATAAATTGGCAATATTTTATCATTTAAAAAAATATGAGAAAATGCCCCCAGGCCACAGTTTGCCCACGCCTGGGTTAGACAGATTGTGAAATGACAAAAAGGTAACATTAACCTGAATAACCAACATTAGCTGAAGACCATCTCTGAATCAACCTTGAAACACAATGGTCCAGTAAGGTTGTGTCCAAGGGGTCAGTAACTATAGATTTTATTAGCATTCCTACACAGTTGATTTTCCATTTTGAAATAACACATGTATAAAACAACAGTAGACTTACAGGAGAAGGGGTTGTCTCCTTCCTCTTCGCTGGCATCATCCTCGCCATCAGACATGAGCAGGTCCTGGTACAGCACACTGGACTGAGTCTGACGGTTAGACCTGCTATCTTCATCATCTTCATCATCCTCATCATGAACACGTCGTCGTGGCGGCAGCAGCATCTCGTCTTCATCATCCTCATCCTCCAAGTCGCCCTCTGCATCCTCGGCCTAAACAAAAACAATAGATTTTAGAAGCAAATGGTCATTAAGCGTCAAAAAACATAATATATTTGACCATGCTGAGGTAGCCTGGACAAGGTGTGACAATATTGGGACTAAAAGCAAAGAATTGGCCCAATCTTTAAACAGTAAAAGGTATATTAACTAGATGTAACTTTAACATCTTTCTAGTTCAGGGATAAATGCTGTATTTGATGAGCCACATAGTCATATAGCTCAAAAAGAGAAATCAAATTGTTATTCTTTCCTGACCCCTTGTGGTTGAAGTCAATATTTTGGGATATTGTCATATACTATTATTACAGAATCAACTTTTTTCCTATGGCTTTTAATTGAGCTCTCAATCGCTGACTTTGAATGATCTTGATAGAAAAAACAAACCAATGATTGAGGTAAATATTCAGATTGTCTTTGTTGTCTAAGACTGGTGAATCTGTATTTCTTACTGGAGCAGGAGTCTTAGGTTTTCCATCATCATCCTCCTCAAAGCCTTCAATGTCCACATCCGACTCTTCTTCCCCGAGTCGTCTGCCGTGGCGACCCTAAATGATGCAAAGACAAACCTTTTTAAGACTGCTGAAAAAAATGCATGCTCCAAGATATAACAATCAAGCTCTACAAGTTAAAGGGTATATTTAGGCTAGTTTAAGGCAGGGTAGTGGTGTGTGGTTGAGAGCCTTATTTTTAACACCATACCTGACCCCCTCTCTTCTCTGGAGCAACCACGAGAAGCCCTTCAGAGAAAAGGCTGCTGGTGTCTCTGGGCAGACTTCCAGAGGCTGCACTGTCAAACAGATCGGCAGGCTGGCCCATACCACACAGAGAGGAGATGGAAGAGACAGAGGGAGCGAAACACCAGGAAAAAGGAAAACTACAGTGAAGCAGCTACAGTCAAGTATTGAAAAGAAATCTGAAAATGTGAACTAGAGGTTAGTGCGGAAAGTAAGGGTTGAAAATAGGTGGGGTACTACAACAAGACACCTCCAGAGTGTTCAAGACCTTCTTAATGCCATTTCAAGACTCAATTTACCTACAACTGCAAAAAATCACATTTAATTTCAATTATTATATTAATTTCCAAAGCTCAAGATTTGGATAATTATATACGATGGTAGCGGATAGATAACGTGAATAAATTGAGCTAATGTGTGTCATATATCAACGTATCATAAAGTTCAGGGGTGTGCGATAATAAAAGGTTGTATCGAGATATGAAGTTATGACAATCCACTAATCTGGGAAGATAGTTGAATTGACTGACACTATTGTGATGTAGGAGATGTGAGGCTATAAAAGATGTACCTGTGGAGTGTAGGGCCCAGGGGTCATTGGGTCTAAGCTCTCAAACTCTGCTGCGTCCAGAGCTGCCTCTTTAGCAGTGGAGATGTCCTTCTCCAACTGGGTCAAGTGCTCATCATACTGTGAGTACAAATTAGATTCAGATTCATTACAATACTTTGTCAGGTCAAATATAATGTGAGTTAATATAATAATGATGCATACATCTGCCAAGGTCTGTTTGCACACATTGACTATCTCCAGAGCTGTCTTGGTGTAAGGACTCTCTGCGCCTGTAAAAAATGAATAATCAAAATGTAAATATGTTCAAACTATTTCTTATTGCTGTTAGTACAAATATTCTTTTACCATTGTACTTGATGCTGTTGTTGTAGATAAGACTGATATCTGAAAGGAACGTCTCTCTGTTCTGGTATTTGTGTTTAGAGATGTTCTGAAACACAGAAAACATGATTTTTAAAATAAAAACACAAAGTATTTCTGTTAAAATATGAACAGATCAGTCATGCCTCACCTTGCGAACACTCTCCAGGTCCATAGGGTTTGCTATGACCTTGTGGTAATCTGGCACAAACTTCTTGTTGACAGGATGATGGAACGGCCAGGACTACAGAGTAGAAATGAGATACAGTAGTTCATCAGCATAATGTAAGTCCTTGATATTTTAATAACATTTGACCTTCGTTTAAGAAATTAGTAAAACAGAAGTCGCTTTGAAGCATGACTCACATCAGGCACGGCCATCATTTTCTGAGTCACAATGTTGTCCAGAATAAAGGAGAAAGCAACTTGATCGTCATCGTCTAACAAGGGGTTAATGGCTTTTTCCAGCCTCACCAGCCTGTCTTCCTTCTGCATAGACACACAATAATTTATTATACTGTATGTACACGTTGTGCAGTAAATGTTTTAGTGGACTGCTCCTATTGAACTAACCTCTTTGAGTTTTGCGTCACACAGGTCCAGCATAGACTGTGCCACTTGTGTAATTGGATGCTTTGCCCCTGTTGCAACAAAATCATGAGAATTATAAAACATGTAATTAAAAGTATGCATCTAAAAACAAAACATTATTATAGCCTTACCATTGTATGTGGCACTGTTTTTAACTATAATCTCTACAGCTTCTCTGAACTCGTCTCTTGAAGGGTACAATCGCTTTCGAACATTCTCTCTCAGTGTTTGCAGATCCATCGGGCGAGTTATAATCTTGTAGTAGTCTTTCACAACCTTTGCATTTACCGGTGTGTGGAAGGGGTATGTCTGTAGAACATGAAACATGAATCAAAACAATGAAAACATTAAATAAAAACAATTATGTGTCTTGTATGTGTCTTAAGGCTTGTTACATTTGGATGATCCCTCATGTCATTAATAATGCTCTCCAGAACCGAGGACAGAGTCACCATAGGGTCAGTGCGTCTGCGGTGGATAGACTTGTGTGGCTTCTGTAAAAATGAAAAATAACACCGTCTGAACAGTTTATGACAATGTAGCACAAACCTAAATCTTCTTCACTTACATTGAGATAGTCACAGTGCACAGCGCTGCCTACACGCCTCTTCTTCTTTGGTGGGAGCTGTTGTTTGGGGAACTTCAGCACCAACGATTTCCTTCGCACCTCATCAGCGCTGCAAAGGCAAAAGTTATTATCACATATTTTAAAGATGACAAATCTGTTCAGAAGACTGCACCATTCCTTTACCTCTCAATGAGCTGTTTGCCCAGGACGATCTTGGTTCCCTCAACTTTGATGAGCTCTTCATTATCGTTGTGGATAACCGTCTTCTCCAGCTCCTCCTCTTGCTCCTCTGTCATCGCCACAGGGTTAGACGGAGGTGCGTTGGTTTGATAGTATAATGGGCAGAACTTGTTGGTCCTCATGTGCCCAATAGCTCCACATGCACCGCACTTTAGCTAGGGAAGAGAGGCAAACATTAAGGAACACGAACGATAATGTGCCTGTGGAAATACTGCAATAGTGAGAGCGAGCATGCAGCAATTTCAAAGTAAAGAAAGAGGGATAGTGAAGAAAATAGTATTAAGTCAGCAAGCTTACTTTTACCTTGAGGTCCGGCCTCTCCTTGGCCTTTTTGGTCTTCTTCTCCGGAGGCCCCTTGATCTTGTCCTTCTCTTGGTTCCTCTTCAGTCTCCGTAGCTGCTCCTGGATCCGGCGACGCTCCTTCCTCATCTCCTCTCTGTGCTGCTCATCAAAGAGCGCAAACTTTCGACTGCAAAAAAACCAAACGTATCACTGCCTTGTTTCTCTCAATTTAAACTCTAAAAGTTTAAATACTCACATGAAGTCATCATCTTTAGTGGTTCTGATTCTCAGGTACGCATCAATAACAGAAGCCTTGCGTACTGTCTCACAACGGACATAATCTTTTCCATCTTCATCTCTGAATGTGCGGTAGATCTTGAGCCGGCGTCCAGAGGATGAGTTAAGACTGGTGACCGAACAAGTGTCATCATCCTTGTGTGAGCTGGTGGACAAAGAGCTTGCTGAAATACAACAAAAGTATTATCAGGTTACATTAATAAATAACAGACTAGTGGGATCTAAAGCTTGATCCAAACTTACATAATCCCTTTCTTCGATCTTTGCGGCCCTTGTTGTCTCGGTCACTCTCCTCGCCCATGAGCATCCTCTGTAGCTCCTTCCTTTCCTGCTCCTCCCGTTCTCGGGAAAGCTGTGAGCTGGTCTTTTTATTCTGTAGCATGTTCTCAATATTCTTCCCCATCTCCTCAAAGTCACTGTCTTCTGCAGAGCTGCTGTCTGTGTCTGTAGACAGCACTTCTGTTGACTCCAGCACCCTGAATTGAATCAGAAAAATAAAAGTTAAGAGATGTTCACATTTGAGACCAGAAATACATATAAAATAAAGTCTCACTTGTTCTGCAGGTCAAAGATCCTCTGACACTCTTCCTTGTAGCGCTCTTGATGCTCAGCGACGGAGAAACGTGAGCCTCGGGCAAATTTGCTCATAGGACCTTCACCTGAACGTGCCTGCTCCGTGGACATGGTCCTGACTACATCAATCACCTCCCATCGAGACAGCTTCTTGATCTAAAACAGACACAAACAGTCAATGCTGTACGAGCTGTAGTAATGCATTTTGAAATTATAAAACCAGACAGATTAAGCTCTTACTTCTTCCTCTGGTACACCAAACTTGCGCAGAAGTTGTTTAGCATTTTTAAGAGAAAGTCTCCTCAGATCAGCATCAGTTCCTGTGACAGTCTTCTTGGCAGGCTGCGGTTCTTTGTCATCCTACAGAAACACAAGAGGAAATTTATACTTCTCTTAGGCATTCATTTTTTAAAGATTATTCACTACGGACAAACCTTCTGTTGAGTGGGCTTGTTGGGCACTTTGACGTAAGAGAAACCTTCTCCGCAGCCTGTGGGGTCAGCCACACCTGATACCTCCAACAGACATTTACCCTTCATTGCAGAAATAAAGGCTCTAGTTGTGTTCCAAGGAGCCGTCCGTACCTAAAAACACAATTTTTTTAGTAACTGGTTTCAGGTCAATTAAAGCTTTTTATTAAATAACCTAAATACCTCATCATCAATTTTCATTTGAAAGTCCTCTTCATTCTCTTCCTCTGGAGCAAAGAACGATTTCTCACCATATCCAGCATCCTAAAAATATAACATGACATTTTAGTGAATCATTGGCTTCTATGTATCAGTGTATATTGGCATTAGCTATAACGGCAGACAGTGTTACCTTGAGTCTCTGTTCTGCCACCATCATACTGTAGTATGAACAGCACTGTTCTGGAGACACCACGGCTCTGATCTCTTCTTCTGTCGGCAGTCTGAAGTCGGGCTTCAGCACCCACCAGTTTGAGTCCATTCCTGGCATCACAGTACAGTTTTAGACAGAGTGTTTAATAATCTCTCTACCTAAACACTTCACTAAATAAACAATTTAAAATCATTGTAAACTCTGTACTGCACTATCCTTCCTGCTTCAGGGTAATTCCAGCTCTTTCCCTTCTCAGATTCTTAACCTCAACATTTCTGTGATACCAAGTAAACAACTGTATCTGTTAGTTAAATGACAATGGAAAATGATAGTAATATTAACTGGGGGTCTTTTATACCTGTACGTTTAAAGTCAGCACAAAGTTTTAGCCGTTTTCTGATGCTGCTTTCGGAGTGTGAAGGAAAGGCTTTCTTGATGTCCTCCATTCGTATCCTTCTGGGCCGATCCTTACTTTTCCAGAACAACCTATAAATAAACACCTACCAAAAAACACACCGCATAAGTATTCAGCAAATTATTTACTTCCTAGTATTTCTTTGCAACACACCTGAAGAAAGTCTCTGATGTGAGTATTTGCTCTTTTGGAGTTGGGTCCCGGGACCTCGTACAGTGGACACTCCTGTCCAACCACAAAGATGTCCACAATCTCTCTGATGTAGTAACCATGACGTGTTCGCAAAACCAAGAAATCTGTCTCTGGCATTTTGTGAAGGTAAATTGGGGCACGGAAAAGATTGTTCTCAAATGCCTGAAAGAAAAAGCATTAAGACATTAGTTCACCATTGGTCTACATTAAAAGGTGTAATTATTCTGACGGCCAACCGGCAGCAGCTGTCCAGGATGAAGCGACCCAAGGAAAGGCGACGTGTGGCAGTAAACTGTTTCTCCGTATTTACAGTCTGGTGCTCCTGGATCCTTACCAGGTTTCTAAATTGAACAATAGAGGTTTTAACAGAGCTTTTTATACAACCGACAACACTAAAGGTAATTAAATATATGAATTGTTTAAAGACGCACTCGTTTGTAGTAGTTCTTGATCTTAGTAGCCATTCCCACTTGCATGATCAGTGGTGCGTATTCTTCACTGTACTCTGCCAAAATCAGATCTCCGTCTTTGCCAGTTAAATCCTGAGGCGTTCGCATGAAGAACATATCACCACCTCCTGCCGCCTGCCGCTCTTGCTCTCTCATCTGTGCAGAATATATTAAACACTGTCTATAAACACACATAATGCAATTCAGTAAAAAACATAAATGACTAGATCTTGACCTTAGCCTTCTTCTTGATGTGTTTGAGCAGTGGTTGAACAGCATGTGGCCCTGGCTGAGCCAAAGCACCAAAGGAGTATTTTTTCAAAGCTGGTCGATGAAACTGTCGTAGCTTCATGGGTCCCATATGAGTCGGGAAGAAGGGCTGTCGCAACTCCAAAGCTGGAATGGAGTGCTAATCAAAATACACAAACAATTTTCATTATCTTTTATTACGGTAAAAACATTAGTTCTCATTTCTACAAAGATTTACTCACTTGAATAATGTTGCCACCAAACGTGCCCCTCAGGCCCTGCTGTTTGGGATAGTAAAACTCATCATTGGAGAGGTTCCAAGGGTCCTTTATCTCGGGCTGAGACATGTTCTGCAAAAAGATTGAAAATTACTATTTCAGTATGCGATAATACTCTAGTTATTAGTAGTAAGTTCGTATTTTCAGTTGTAAATGTGTAATTTGCCGCAATTTGTACAGTTCCTTCTCTTTTGCCAATCAGACCAAGTACCTGCTGAGGCTCATCCTTTATGACTCCAGTCTTGCCGAGTAGGATGCGACTTTTCTTTAATGCATTTTCCTTTTTGCTTTCTTTTGACGGTGAGTGGGATGTGATTTCCTCCTTCTCATCAGGAATTTCTATGACACAACGGAACAGAAATAACTATGCTTGAAGCAACTTAACATGTCTAAACAACAATAGAAAAATCATTTCGAAACAAAGTGTTACAGTATTAGCATTACCTAATATAATGTTCTCATCATTTGGATCCAGAGTAAGAACAGGTGGTGTGAGCATGTAATCCATCTCCTGATCATCCCAAATAATGTTGTCTTCCCATCGTCCATAAACCAGCTCCTCATTGTCAATTGGAAATATAGAATACCACGAGTTATCTTCTTCTTGAGATGCTATTAAATATAAAATGAGTTGTAAGCACAAAACCCAAATAAGTGACATTGTGACAAGAACATGCAACTAGTACCTTGATGGTCGTGACTGTTTTTGTCCCGTTTAGAACCAGAGATCATTTTAGGTGCGGGAGGAATTGGAGGTGGCGCAAGCTGCGAGTTAGATCTCGTAAGACCTGTTAGATTCAAAATAATTGTGATTTTTATCATTTTAAACTAGTGACAGAAATAGTTGATTCCTAAATGTTTACTCACCCTGTTGTGCATTGTAAGCATTGGCATTGCGGGTCATGCTTGAAGGAAGCCATCCTGCCAGACTGGCTCTTTGGGTCTTGGTTCCCTTGTGTTTTACCTCCTCTCCGTTCCAAATAATGTCATCCTCCCACTGAAGCTGAGTGACCATCAGGAACAATTCATTCTCCAGAGCAGTTTTCTCTTTGCCTTCACCCTCTTCATCTTCTTCTTCGTGTAGTTCATGAGGCTAGAATGTTAACAGATTATTATCCACCAAAGCATCTTACATATTTATTACTATATTTTTTCAGAGCTTGCGTACCACTATAGCCGTTTCTGTAACATCTTGATGTGTGTCCTGTGACTCCTGTTCACTTGTTTTCTCCTTTATTTTAAAGCCGTAGCTGAAGTTGCTTCCATCCTCAGGCACACCCATCATGTCATACCAAAGCTGAGCGGGACCATATCTCCATTCTGCAACTTTTGGGCGAGACTCTGTTTCTTTGTCTCCATCTCCGCAAGTCTGTGAGAACTTGGATTCTACGGGGGCCATCATAGTAATCTGAAAAGCAAAGGTTTTGATAAAAAAAATCCCAAACTCCAGGATTTTCTCAAGCAGCCACTTTATTAGGTAGATCTTGAATTTTAGCGCCAACCAATGTTAGACTTGCTGTAGCTGACCTGCTTTAGGTTCATCATCTTGAATGTTCAGAGTTGGTCTAGTGCAGGCCTTAAGTTTACACAATTATTGACTTTTATTATTACCTCCAAACAACTTTATTCTATGACTGTGTTTATTTACATCAGGCTGATCAGCTATCTCAATTCACAAGCATGTAATTAATAAAGTCTTCCTTAATAAAGTGGCCAGGGTGTACACTGACACTCTCACCAAAGAGACTGAAGAAAAACAACAAAAAAAGAACTGTATGGAGATATACCTCATCATCAGAGAGACACTGCTCTGGTGGAGGAGCTGGTGCATACTCGTAATCCCAACCAGACTTCTTCTCCTGGCCTTGCTCCGAGGTCTCTCCTTCAGGTGGAGGTGTCCCGGGCTGAGGGTCTCTGTGCTTTCGCTTCTTCTTCCTCCTTGCACTTCTCCAAACGGATGGCATGTTTTTACCAGGACCAAACAATCGTAAGAATCTGAGAACCTGGCAGGACATTTATGATATTATTGCAACATGAAATTGGCCTTTATATGGAGGTGTTTAAACATAGATACTTAGAAATGCGTATACCTTTCCAGGCCTAAACTCAGGAAATAGCTGTGTCACACCTGGCAGAGCCTTGGCTGCATCTTTCTGCATGATTCCAGCCAAAGGAAGGTTGAGACTATCAGGGGGGCCTTTAGAGCCCATGGTTTGTGAGGGACGATCAGTTTCCGATTCTGAATCTGAGGAGCTACTAAAGTCAACCTTGTCTCCAGTGGAAGATGGTGCAATAATGGATGGTAATATGATTCCATCACCCTCCTCTGCCACTGTGAAGGCAACAGAATATTAACTTTATGACATTGATGAGTGATTTTAATAGTTTTTTTTATAAATAGGAAAATGTATTTTAAAATGTTATTCAGTTCATAATACATATTCCATTTGTACTGCCATACCACTTGTGCTCTGAGCAGGTTCGTCTTTTTTAACAGATGCAGAAAGACTTGGAGGAGGTGGTGGTGGCATCAGTTTAGAGTCAATATCCTCACAGTCTGCATCATAGTCATCCTCATCATCTTAAAAACAGTCAAAATTACAATCTGATTTTTTTGTTTTAAATAGCTTACGTACACAAGATGATATGAACTAGAGAAATATTAATGTCATTACCTGACTTTCTACTAGGCTGCAGTGAGCCCATGGCCTGACGATACTTCTTCGTCTCATCTTCGGCAACTTCACTGATGTCAGAGTAATCAACTGCATCATCAGTGCTCTTCACCCAACCTATAGTTCATCATATGTTTAAAATACAAAAATAACTGTGACATGGTTTAGTTTTGTACGTGCTCACCCTCTGCATCAACAACAGTAGAGTCTTTGCTTTCCTCTGGACTCTCCTCTTCATTTGCAGTTATCTCTGTGATGAGTGATCCTAGGCCAAGACTACCCAAACCAGCCAGATGTTTCTTGGACTCCTGTAGAGAAAATAAAATGAACATAAAAGTGTTTAAATAAAGGCATAGTGTTATTGATACAGTGTAATCAAATGTGTGGTCACCGACATTGTCCAAAACACTGTCATCCTCCAACTGCCCATCTTCGTTTATGTTTCCAAAAAGGAATCCAGTAATAGAAAATGGGCGATCCTGGTCTTCATCACTGTCCGAGTCCGACATCCTGCATAATGAAGAGGTAATACAATAAGCTCTAAGTTAATGTTCCTTCTATAAACCAGCGAGCACAAAGCGGGAGTTGCAAAACCTGCTAGCCACAACACTTGTTGAAGCTTACTTACGCTAACTTCATATGGGTGGTAAAAACGCAAATGGGAAAATAAAGAAATCAATAAATACCATTTGCACAAAACAGAAATGTAGTCTTATTATTTGACAGAAATGTTATATGAGCAAGCCACTTAGCCGTTAGCTCCAGTCAGGCTATAAACAAGTTACAGAATGCTAGTAGCCACTGGCTTTCCGACCGAACATAGCGTTAAATATACTTTCTGTCGACAACACTCGAATGCTCAAGTGGTTCTGTTGTGACCATCAATATGCATAAACACACCTGTGATCCTATTCTTTACAAAGCCAGGAAAGTTGTGTTTATATTTTGTGCGCTATGCCCTCTGCAGCATCAATGGCTGCCGGAAAACACGAATGACCCGGATGTACTGCCTGCGACATTAAGGTAGAGTAAAAAAATAAAATAATTATATATATTAATATATATAAATAATCCGAGCTTTCTCCAAAAGACGGGCATACACCATCGATGTATAATAAGTTTAAGATTTTAATTACATCCATGCTATAGATTTATATAGACTATAGATATAGTTAAATTGGTTAAAATTAGCTCACATTAAATTATATACTTTTAGTAGTTAGACCAAAACAAATAGAAATAATTCTAAATAAATGACTTTATACTGTGTTGTGTAAATAATATAATCTTTGTACAAATGTAATATTTGATTAAACATGCTTTTTGGACATTTCTTTGGTCCTTAATTTGTTGCAAATAAATACATGAAAAAACACTGAACTTTTAGCCAGTTTTTTTTTATTAGTTTGTAAAACACCTGGTTTGGAAAAGAGTACAAAAGTGATCCTGGATGCCACAGTATGAAACCAGCCCGATAATGTACTGTAAGATGAAGGTTTGATCCTTTAAAAGCATTTACTACAAACATGTTAATTTCAACTGGCCTTACCATACACTTACTTTATTCACTAAAACAGTTACAAGCAATAGTTTAACACAATGGCTGACCCCAGTAATACGTTTACATATTATTATTTTTTTTCAACTAAATAAAAAAAAAGGAAAACAAGTGAAAAGGTTTGACCACAATGCCAACCGGTATCTGGCAGTAAAATCATGCAGTATGACAATCGTTTGACTAAAGAGAGACTGCACTACAGCTGTCACACAGTGAAAAGGAGCAGCCAGAGTTTGTCTCTGACAGCCATTGTAAATGTCCATTGGTTGTGTCGAGTGTCTTCTACTGAGCAGCAGTTCACTGCGCACCCACATTTGCATACATAGACAAGTCACACAAAACCTTAGGTTACAACAACTTGTCTTTCACAATCATGTCCCGTTTAGAAAAATATAACTAATGACTATTGAGGAACTCCACTAAATGTGGGAATTTCTCTTAGAAGGTTGAGAAGAAATAAAAAAAAGCAAAGAAATACATTTGAATAAATAAAGTTGCCTGACATCCATAAAAAATAAGTGGATACATGGAGTTGACAGAATGCTATCCACATTTGCAAATCATGCATTTTTGGCCCGGCAGTGTTAAAAACGAGGGCTCAGTTCTTCCCTCCTAGTAAGTTGCATTCCACAATCCAGTGGAAAACTTGCCATACAATATCTAAAATATGTTGACATTTGATTTTAGATTCAACATTTATTTATCCATGTACAACATGGTTTTACCAACAGTAAGAAACACAGAAAAGACCTTCAGTGTTAAAACAATGAAGCCACTCTGTGTAGTTAACACTGGCGTTAACACTGGCCCTCCAGGTGTTAGGGCAACAGCAGAGAACTTCCCGTTCGGTCAAACTTTTTTCCTTTTGAAAGGGCTGCAACTTGCTTCATCAGCTCTCTGTTTTTAGCCTTTAAAACAAAAATATGTGACATAAGATAAACATAATTCACAGGTACTACAGTATAGAGTAAAACATTTTAATGTAGAAATTTCTCAATGTTATGAAATTACCTGCTGTTGTTCCATTGACTCTTTGTGTGCCTTCTCCATTTGGTTCATCTTGACCCTCATATTGGACTCCTGATACTGAAAGTCAGCTTTGAGCTCTGTAAGCTTTAGTGAGAAGATTTTGACACAATTGTAAGAGTAAATTCAATTAGGTTATAGAGAGCTGTGCAAATGCGTGACTTGCCTTTCTGTCTTTTTCAAGTATAGTCTGATCCCTTTGCTGCAGAAGTCTCTTGAGTGACATCACCTCTTCTTTGAGCTGGCTGATGAGAATGAAGTTGTCTGTTCCACCAGAATCCATGGACTGAGTGATTGAACTGCTGTTAAAAGAAACAAATAAAATGTGTCTTAAGTGAAGCAAAAAGCCTAAGACAAACAAACTGACCAAGTGACTCAACCCTTACCTGTCCCCATTAGATGGCTTCAACTCAAGCTTTGGTTTCTTCTTTGGAGTCTCCTTTTGAATTGAAGACGATTTATGGCTGCAAAGACATAAAATTACTATATCAGGATAAAAAAAAAGTACCCCAAAAAGCTTAATAACATTCTCAGACTGTATCATTTTGGCTCAAGAAGACCATCATCATCTGCATAATTGATGACATCCAACTTATTGAGTCTTAGAACTTATAAAGATATTTTGTTGATTAGTGGGCAGTTGATGTTTCTGTATGTATAGACGTAAACCAGCTCTGCAGAGGTGCAGAGGCTAATGTCATTAAGAGCTGATGCTCAGGCTCACGCGATTTTGGAACGACAGACGCAATGTCTAGTGTGTTTTCACTTCCGCGTCCAGCTTAGCAGATTAGAGCGGTCACACGGCACGTGTGAGGCGCAGCATCTGGTGCCTGCTTCCTGGATTAGAAAACCTTCTGAATTTTAATTTTTAAACCTTGCGTCTCCACAACGCTTGTCAGAACCTATTCAGTGTGTTTGGGGCCTCTCATTACTACAGTTACCACAAAGGAGTCAGCACATCAGTCTCTGTTTTCCCCAAACCACTCTGCATATGTATGAACACAAATCCTGTGTGACTATATATTAGTTTGCAAATTTACCTTAAAAAGGATTTCAAGCTATTTGACACTGAAAAATAGAATCATCTAAATTCAGCTTTAGAGTAGAATATAAACCATGTCCCTGCATTCAACTGCTGTTCAATGACAATGACATGATCAACTGTTGATGATTGTGGTGTAAAATGTAGACTTTACCTCTGCTTCCACAGTCCCTGCTCCTGTTCAGGGCTTAAACTCCCACTCAGTCTGAGTAGGAAAAGTGCACTGTTAGTACACATGTACTTGTGTAATGTAATAGATAGAGGAATGCAGGGTCACAGATCAAATAAATCATACTTGTGGTGGGAGCTGCTGTGTCTGTGTTGGTGATGATGGTGGTGATGGTGTGATCTTGAGTGGTGGTCTTTCTCATTGAGGGAAGAGGAGTTGGAGCCAAAGCCCTTCCTCTGCTCTTTAGTTTTCTGCAGGACGCGTCGGTATGACAGAGTACACAGCCAGCAGAGCAGCTTCCCATCCACCTGTAGCACATCAAGACCACACGAGTCTTTATTGTACTAACTTGACACACGCTGGTAAAGAAAACTGTGTGAAAGCACCAGTACCTTTCTCCTGCCTTCCTCTTTACGATCAAAAGCACATTGTTGTTTGCACTGCTCACAGGTTTGAGGGGGTCCATATTTCTTCTCTGAATTTGTGCATCGCTGACACTTGGTCCCAATAAAAGCTGCAATAATATTACAGTACTGGCAGGGTTTGGGCTACAAACACAAGGAAAATGTTAATGAAAAAATAAAGTTACAGCAATTCTTTCTGAAACAAAGTCACTTACTGTTCCAAACTGTTTGACATTCTGAGCACATTTCTTGCAGATTGTATTTGTTTTGCTGAAAAATAATAATAGTTTTTTTATATAAAAAATGACAAACATGAGATTAATGTAATTTGGTAAAAAGTCCAAATCCATCACACATTAATTCGCACCTTTCTTGTTGAAACTCAGATCTGCAATATGTGCACTTGACAATTGGATGCGCAATGCGACACTCCTGTGAAAATAAAAATAATTTGATTTTGTCACAGGAAGAAAATATGTAACCATTGTCACACACAGCACAGCTGTAACATTTCTCTACATGAAGGACTGTGGTAGGGTACATGGAAAACAATATATCCGACAGTGATAGTTTTAAAGAATTACACATTGTAAACACCAATATAGAACTTTTTCACACAACACATTTGCAACAAGTTGTATTGGGTGAATGGCCAGTTATAAAACACAGCACTGGCATTGATGTGTACAAACATAAATAAAGATTGAAAATTAAGCAATGTCTAAACACAAATTTAGCTGGTGATGATATGTAAACACAGCGGAGTAGAGCACTGTAGTAAGGGCAATACCTGACTGTTACATAATACGTCTCGGCTAACACACCCAACTAACTAAATCAGAGAACTGGTGGCATAAATGCCATGATTTAGTGATCGTGATTTTAAATGATCAGTGGCTAAGTACAAACATAAACAAACACAGTCCCAAACCTTGCACAGCTGCTGGCCTTGCGAGAGCTCCTCAAACGGATACCGCTGGTTACACTTTGTACAAGCGTACAGAGCCGACGTAGCCATCCTTACTAAACTAATGTCACTGAGCTAAAATGGGTTAGCCGAGTCCAGATGCAAACTGAACGGATTAACGATGCTGCTTCCCTTCTGGGCCCTTGCTAATCGAGAACTAAAACTATCACAGTGTTGGCACCCAGTGTTAACATTAGCTAGCGCTAGCTCGCTTGGCTAAGCCGCGGAGGGTTGTACAGAAATAGCTGAGCAGCCGAAGAACAATAAACTCCAAATATCTATGACCTCTAACGCATTTTACGCCGTCCCACTGAGCTAACCGCGCACGTATGGTTTGTTTACTGCCATACTCCGTATTAATAACATAGAGGCCTCCGATTTAATTAAGTTTCCACTATTCTCGCCAAGAATGGTATTTTCCTGTTTTCCTTCTCTTTTTGTATCAACCCCGTCGTCGTCATGTAACCGGAAGTGACCGACGTTCTCCATAAAAGAACACAGAAGTATCGCGATAAAGCGGCTCTCGGTTTAAACAGAGCCAGCCAATAACAGCTTTGGTGAAATGTTTGTAAACAAAGCCTAGTCTTTGACGATCACTAGCAGAAAAATCAGACTTAATACTTACATTAGGTATCAGCATTTGTGGCTTTGTCTGTGTTTGTAAGCATAAAGTAGTCGACCACTATGTGATTACCTGTATAGTGACACCTATTTTATCAAACAATTATATGAGACACAAGATGAGTCAAACAAATAGTACAAGAGCATTTAATAATGGTTTAATAGGATTTAATTACAATTTCCACATTTCTGTCTTTAGGTGGTCATTTCACATTTAAATCAAATTGGACAACTGTGATGGGAGTCATTCCCCTTTTCATTTTACAGAGGCGACTATATTTCACTTAAATGCAGTTATTATTATCACACTATTTGAAATTGGCTGCTGTTTGCCAATAGTATAAGTACATTTGAGTCTATTTGAAAATAAAGGAGAAAGCATTTTCCAAACTGTACCCAGTATTTTCAAGGCACAGCTAGTTATGCACATTCAATAAACTATTAAGAAAACCAATGAATTACTTGTGAAGACACTTGCTGTATTGCATAGTAAAAATACACAAAATCTATTACCCATTCTGAGCAGCTCTACAATATTTGTCCCTAACACAGAACATGTTAAAACTATTTATTAATAGTGTTACCAAGTTTGTTAACAAAATGAATGTCCTATCAGGCCTAAACAGACTCTATTTGGTCACTATTTTATAAAGCACTGCCTATGAGAACGGTTTTATAAAGCTAATATTGTAGCCCTTAAACATTTAGTTCACTACTTAGCTTCACTTGTTTTGAAAGCATTGTTTGAAAATATAAATATATAGCAGTATATGCAGTGTGGAGGAATGAAATGAGTGTTTCAAAAGGCTTAATAGTAGTAGTTACTAAAGCGATAATGTTGGATACTTCAAAAACTAACACTGGATTTTGGTCAGTCAATGTGTAAAACTGATATATTCTGGTTCAAGAACTGTTACTGCTGTAAAAAAAATAAAATAAATCAATATGGCTCTGAAGTCTGAGGCAGGTCCAGTCCTGCTGCAAACGGCAGGCTACGAAACTCAAAGGCATAATCTGCTTCATCTCAAATAGTAGTGCAAAAGCAGCTCGGCAAACAGACCCTTACTGGTGCCAGATGTTGTAAGAAAACCTAATGTGGCACCTTCTACATGTGCAGTTCTGAGACAATGTCCCAAGGGTTAGGTCAAACAAAAGTCTGCACAGGCGTGATGGAGCGTGTAGGAGAGCCGGCCCGATCAGACGATGATGACGCAGAACGATTGATGACTTCTCGCTGAAGTTCCTCCACTCGCTTCTGGAGCTCAGCGCGCTTTGCCAACAACTCTTTATAACGTTGGTGGACTGGTTCCTGAACAGACAGATACAATGACATTACATTTAGTTTTTTTAATTAACCCACTCCTCTGTACTGTACAGTGCTTGATTAGATTATTTGTATTAAGTGTATTTTGTAATCTTTGACATACACACTACTCAATAATGAAAATTTGCCGATATATTTTATACCTTTACAAAACACTTCAAGTTCAATTTATGAAAAAAATACTAGACTGACTAGATAAAACTGGGGCTAAACCATAACCTAACTATACTTCTGATTTCTTTGAATGTTCTGTACATATAGAGAAAATGACAATAAGTAGTTCTGATTCTGACATACCTGAGGTCTCATGCGAGGGTTCCAGCGGATGTAGTAACCCACCCAGAGCTCCAGGTGACGCAGGCTGACAACAGGAAACAGCACATGGTTTGAGTAGTTGACATAAAGTGGGTTGCTAAAGTCATCCAGTTGGCTGTTAACATATGACCACAGTGACACCGTTCTCTTAGGAATTTCCTGAGAAAATACAATAAATTAGTATAATTTATAAGACACGTTTCACATTAGTTTTATTGGTAATCCTTGTTCAATTCTTACCTCCTTCATCCTCTGCTGTTCACTGTTGCACAGAAATGTACCAAATAGGCAGCTATACAGATGATCCAAGATGGTTACCAGAAAATATTCATTAAACTCAAAGGCTGCTGGAAACTAAAATACAAAAGAATATATAAAAAACATTGTGATTGTGATACCAAATGTTATATTTCATTTATCCAGTATGTGCTTACCTGTCGAGTTAGCTGCCACACACAGTCAATAAACTGAATAAAAACAGGAGAACGGTCTGCATCAGTGTGGTTTTTATCCCCATGACCAATACGCTAAAGAAACAAAAATAGAACCAAACATTATACTGAATAACTTATTAAGGTAAAAGAAATATGCTTTTGTGAAATTGATTACCGTCTGGAACCGATGACCAAAACTCAACCACTCTTTCTCGAGCAGCACCTCAAACCCTCGAATGGTGCGGTAATAGCCATCGAGCATCAGCATGGCCAAAGATGTGAGCTGGCCAGTGCGGTCCCAACCATCGCTGCAGTGAACCACGACTGACGTTTTACCAGACTCCACTTTGTCTGCAATCCTTAGTGCTCCAGCCATTATCAGCTACAAGAACAGACAAGATAAAAAGAAATGCACTTACAGTGACTACAGCATTTATCAATTTTATAGTTTGCAAGGGATGTAAAAATGCAGTCAAGATTTAATACAATTCACAGTTTTATGTTTTATGATTTTGATAGAATAAATGTCATGTCTAAATAACAGAAAAAAATAAATGTTCCTCAAACATATGAGCCTAATACCATGGTCACTATGCTGTTTTTTGCATTGTGACTGTTGATTTAAATCAGGGGTGTCCAAACTATGGCCCGGGGGCCAAATGTGGCCCAGAGGGCAATTTTTTCTTTGGCCCTAATGGTGTGTTCACACCGGACACAACAGACGTAACAAGAGCGACTGATGTCATGTTAAGTCTATGTAAAGACACGTCACGCGACAACTCGTCCTGCTGCGCGATAGACGTCAAAAGGTGAAACACGTGAAGAGAACGAGGACCAGATTTGTCCAGAGTTGAACTCTGAACTTTGGTGACATTTTCGTGGCACGATAACCAATCAGGAGCCTGCTTTTGTGGGAAGTGACGCACTGACGACGTAGCCCCAGGGCAGGGCCACCACGGGCTCACATTAGAAGTGTCACAGAGGATAAACAAATGGCACTGTCCGTCTGTACGGAGTGTTGGTTTATACAGACAAGAATACCAAACAGATCTATGTCAGTGTCTCCTGAGACCCTTTAGTGAGTAATTAGATGTTATTTGTGACTGGAGCAGTGTTTTTGTGTGACTTGTATGATCTGAAGCAGAGATTCTCCTGTGAAGGCTGGTCCACGTATCACAAAACACTGACTGAGGAGGGTCTGAACTATATTACATACTGAGGTTTAGAGCTAGATTCTCATTTTACATCAAAACCCTGCTGTTATCAACTAAAGCACCACTAGAGTGCACTATAGCCCTACTGTGTCTGGGGAAATCCTCACATATACACCCCACAGCTCATCAAACAGAAAGGCCTTTTGACAGCTGACATACGACCCTCATAGAAGCTAATTTCGCCTCGTCGTTTCAAAATGTCAAGCACTGTCCGATGTGAACGCGCCACAAGGCTTACCTCTCAATTGGCCCAAATGGTCTTTTTTATTGCACATAATCTCTACATAATCCAACTAAAAGAAAGCATTCAATGTGTAACAAGAGCTTTCCACTTTTCTGTGGGGTTATAATATAGAGGGACACAGAGTAATAAAACCTGCTGAACATGTGTTTCAATCCATTTAGTGTACATTTCAAACAGCTAATGCACTGGCATGATTTCTTTACCTTGATGTGTTCTAGCCAGTGCGTGGACTCTAGGTTGGAAAGCCAGTGGGAATCTTCAATATTGGGATACACCACATCCTTAAGTTTGCGAAGGGACTCTCTCATGACGTGAATATTATGAATGTCTAAAAACACCAGCTCAGCATTCTGGTAAGCATCCTCACTTTCATACCCACCACCTTTCATCTGCAGAGAGAAAAACAACTTGTCACTTTGATGTATCTACAAAGTAATTTATGTTTAGACCAGCAAAAATGTAGACAATCATCTCTGATATATATCAGTGCAGTCTTGAGAATATTAAAATTAATAACACAAACCTTGTTGGCAGCAGCGTTGACACTGGGTCTGGCATCAAAAATGAAGAGCTTGTGAGACTGAGCGTTAGCGTCCATAATGGCTTGGAGGAACTTCTCATCTTCTTTACTGCGTTTGCCGTTCACTCCGACCATGGGCTGACTGCAGCGTGTGATCGTAGCCTGGCTCTCGGGATGGATCCAAGACAAAACCTAAACAGAGATTACATAATGGTTGCATGACTAGAAGCTAACACAAAAACATGTAGTAAATTATGTACTATAGAGTTACTCACAGGGATCCTGCCTTTAGCTCTGAAGGCAGCCACCCTCTTCACCTCCTCATCTGGTATGTTGACAGGCACCGCCAGCGTTGATGGATAAGTGTCAGACAGTTCATAGTGATCATTTACTTTTGTTATTCGCCAGCTTTCATTGGGTATACCCTGAACACAATCATGGCAGAAGAATTTTCAATATGTGACATGCACGTAATGAACAGTTCAGAAAATTACAGCTGAATACCTGTCTTCTGTACTCGGTGAGTGCATCAAACACTTTCCATCCATTTTCAGGAAACACTTGTCCATATTGAAGGGCAAATATTTGCTATTCAAAGTATAAGAGCATTTTCCATAGTTGTCATGTGGTATTATACATGGACTATAGGACATACTGTGGCTAAAGTTACTCACCAGCCCATTGGAAACAGGAAAAGCAAATTTCATCATCACCTCAAAAATCGACTTCCTGAGAGTGTCGTCCATCTGCTTGTGAGCAAATCGGAGATTACGCATATCCTGCACAGATAAAAGTCTGTTAACGTGAGAAGGGCATGACCTGGTAACAACACATAGACCTTTTTCAATAGTAATACTTTCTAAAGAGTCTTTAATGTGACCCAAATATTTCTTTGTATGTGTATTGAAATGAGTTTTTATGTCCGTTTACAAACATATACCACCAGTTTGGCCACACCTTGCATACAATCCCATAGGACACATCTCCGCGAGTTGACGCATTCCCAATCTTCTCCAATCGACTCACCACACCAAGAGGAAGGTCCAACACAAATGCTGGTTCCTAGATAACAAAACATTATTAAATTTCTTTGTAAACCAAGGTAAAAAAACGTGACACTTTACATACTCGGTCCATGCACTTAAAGAACAGTCTGTAGTTGGTGACAATCACGGTTCCTCTCAGGGCTCCCATGAACGGACAAAAGTAGGTAACATCTTTAGCTACAGAAAGCAGCCAAAGACACGGGCTAATGTTAAGTTTAATATTAATATTGCTGAATTAATTGATAATACCATAAACGATTTCTAACCTGCATCTTGCACAGTTTCATTTGGAAGTAACTGTGGCTCCTGTTTGTCTGATTCTTTGGGCACTTGCTAAAAAAGATCATAATGAGATTCATAACACTTAAAATGGCATAGTCTGTAAAATTATTTGACTGGGCCTACCTTGGCAGTAGCTTTGGGTTTGACCTGAATCATACAAAACAAGTTAAACTGACATAATAATTTCAACTATTTGATAAATCACCAAAGACTCACTGATTAGATACTCACCCTAAGCTCTGGAGAGAACTCAGTGGAGGTGGACTCGGAGGACACTGCTGAAGGAGCTTTGACCTGAGCTGAGCGTTCAGAGCGGGACGTGGAGGAACTGGAGACAAATGAGACCTTACTGTAACTATAATGTAACTACGTAACAGTAAAGTTATTGACCAATGTGATGTACTTTTTGGTCCACATATTTACAGTATAAAACTAAAACATTACAACTGTCTGAAAGTCATGTTTAAGATATAGTTAATATTTCCCCCAAAATTCTTTACTATTGAAAATCACCAAAACTTTATATATATAATATATATATATATAAAACCTAGTATCTTAAAAACATCTCTATTTCATCTACTATTAATCTTCCTTGTAAACAGGATTGTTGAAATGCTTGTTGTGGGTGGCAGGAGTGGTCAATAACGCCACTTTGTATTCTGCTGCATAGCTTGTAAACTAATCATGTAAATGTCCTAAATCTAACTCCTATAAACTTTCAACCAAGAGCTAAGAGGCTGGGCGTCGTGTTAGGATTTAGCTTTACCTGGATAATGAATCAACGCTGGGCTGTCGGGAGGAGGAGCGCTTCGAGCCCAAACTGTCAATGCTCGCGCTTTTCTCCATGTTTTACTGCTCAAAAAGTTACTCCAGTCAAACGTGTAATACTTAATACACAAAAGAGAGCCGTCTATTGTCTGAAACTTTAGTTAAAAGCCTGCTCTGAGTTTAGTAAATCCGCACAAACAAAAGGGAGCTGCCATCTTTTCCCAGCAGCCTCCCAATCCCTCAGACAAGGGGGCAATGGTGGACACGGCGCCCTCTACTGACCACAAAGGACGAATTCACCCAACACGCACCTTTTTATGAAACTGTTAAAAGTCGTCAATAAACCTCAAATATTGTAAACCATTTAAATGTGTATCCTGGAAGTCATTTTGAGTTACTCTACTAGCCTTCTACTGCCTTCATGTGTCTAGTTTGCCATTTTATTTTTGCTCAAATATTTTCTCAATTTTTATTTCTTTGAGTTTATTGTTACATGTATTAGATTTTTTTTTGCTTAGTGGGACAGTAGTGTGACAAGGGACGAGAGTGGGACTTGGAAAACTGTTGTGACCAGGATTCAAACTCACGCCCAGGTAAGCACTTCAAACTCTGAATATGGGCTCTACCGACAGAGCTAAAAATATAGAGTTGAGATTTAACTTGCGGTTATTTCTGTCCTTAAATGTGTCTTTAATATTTTTTCCCCCCTCATCGTGCACCTTGTTTACCAGACAGTATTGCTTAAGTAATGTGATTTTAAACACCAGTACTTTATTCATCCTCAAATCAAAAGAAAAATGAAGACATTACAATAAAATTGGACAACTCTGGACAATGAACCATGTATTTACAAATCCTCCGTCTCACATAAACAGTACTTTTGAAGTGTGTTTGATTACACGGTGTCTCAATAAAAGTAAAAATATAACGTCCATTATTTAACATATTTCTCCATAAATTTCTTGTGAAACTCAGACCGCAGTGTGTCATTGACAAATCGTTTTTCTTTACGGGCCTCGTCCACTCCTTTGGCGCAGTTCTTGAATACAACATCATCGTCCCACCTGAAAAATGCATATAAGATTTAATATGTTTCCTCATTTACCTACATTATATATATATATATATACATACACGACAGAAATTAAGTGCATTTAAATATTTTACCTCCTTTTGACTTTGAATGTGGTGGGAGCCTGGATGTTCTGTTGCTGCTGTCCAGCTAAATTAATCAGAGGATTGCCACTCAAGATGTTTTCCATTCGGATCCTCTCCTCTTCAGCCTTTTGCTCTCGCTCCTACAATAAAAAACAATACGTTTAAATCACCATCATTGATTTCAATGTTCAAACTTTATATAAAAAAATACAAATAAATCTTACTTTACGCTCTTGCTCCTCAGCACGCTCCTTCTTTATCTTCTCAAGTTCGGCCAAAAGTGCCGCAGTGTCATCGTCATCACTGTCCTCCTCAGAGTCCTCATCTTCATCGTCCTAAAACAACAGCAATGACACATTCAACATCATTAACAATCACAATGGTTGACAACACTATCACAAAAAGAAGGCTTACATCAGTGAGAGGGTCATCAGCATCCAGGTTAGCAGCAGGGATTTGATCCAATCTCAGCCGCTTTGAAGAAGACGAGGATGATGATGATGAAGTTGTGTGCTCTGGAAAAACAAAGAGAGACATTTGCAGAAAGACTGACTAAAAATGCACTAAAAGTCAAGTTATAATTCAGTATACTGGAGACAAAAAATTCGGTGAAATTACAGAATGCTCCTAAAATGACATAGACCCTATAAATTACTATCACCTGGCTCTACATAAATCCACAACTTTGAAATGTTGTAATGTGACTATTCTTCAAATGCATACAAACTAACCTCTTGGTCCCCTCTCCCTGGTCTTCTCACGGGCAACCACCCGCTCCCTCTCCTCCAGCTCTCTGCGGAAGTCACGGGCGCGGACCTCCTCTGGGGCATCCTGTGTGGGCTGCCTATGAACAAAAATCAGCTTAAAGTTGTGACATTATATATGAGCAGTGTTTAGCTGGCAATCAATGACACATATTGATAATAGACAGACACACTAAACGTGGTCTAACCTGTATTTGATCTTGGTATGTCCTGGAAGATCTCTGCTGGAGTACTGCTTAGACAGGGCACTCAGGTCGCCCTCGCCTTTACCTCTGCCTCCTCGGGCCGGCTCAAATGTGGGCCTTGCAGCTGTGGTCATCTTGGGATGGCTCTAGAGTACATTAACACACAATAAGGAATGAACACACAATAAGGAATGAGCAAACAACAAAGCTGCAAAGGTATATATAACTTATAGAATTTAACACTTTTAAGACTTTGATTCATTATATTAAAATGTTCCTGTAAAATGTACAAAACCCTGAGAATGCAATGAATTCACTCAGTACACTTTTGTAGCACATTGGTACGACACTTTTAACACAAAAAAACTAAACTCTAAAACAATCATTTGATTAACAGTCTTGCGCGTAATTGCATTTGAGACAAAAAACATGCTAACTAGCCAGGCTGCTAAAACGAGCTGAGAGGGACTTTTATGGAATCAAAACGTACTCGAAGAAATAAGTAGTATATATTTAAGCCACCGATAAAATACTAAAAATACAAATTATTCCACACACAATATTTTAATTTATGGACATTAAAAGATGATTTATAAGTTATAACACTTACGGAGCTGCTCCACACACGATAAACGGAAGTACAGGGGGAAACAAAGGCGTCACTTCCTGTAAACGATGCCGCCTTCAAAACAAAATGTCCAAACTACTGCAGTGTCTCAGTGGGTGAGGTAGGGGGCAGCCTTTATAAAGCAACACCAAAGATTAACAATGTTTGATCACTATTAAATAAACCATAAACAGTGCACATCTAATCCCTCAGATGATTAGGTCACGTAATAGTGCAGGGCATAGTGCATACAGGTATATTAGTATAGCTGATTTAGTTGCCATTTGCAGAAGAAAATGGCAAAAACACATTGAAAATCAGTTGCAAGAGCTCAAATGTACTGTCAACAATTACCAGACAAATCATAAAACTAAGATTAAAGGATATACATATGTAGGCCATTGGTAATGTATATAGCCTCCTGTATTTAGGTGCCACAGATTTGGCCACTGTCACACGGCTTATCTTATGATACATTCTGTTCCAACTCAGAAAAATGTTATTCTTTCTTCTGTTTATGTTTCTCTAACTTGCATGATTTACATTTTAAAGACAAGGCAAGGTATGTCAATAATACCTCTGTTGTCACTGTGTTGGGACACTTTGATCAATAGGTTCACATTCTTCATTCCTAGTCAGCAAAAATGTACCTGAATGTTCCACGTAGTCACTTCACGCAACAATTCTCTGGTTTAACATACAACACTAAACATTTCTGTGAGAAACCTGATTTAGAATCTCTCAAAAACACATGAGGTTTTAATAATAATAATAATAATTCATCAATTTTATATAGCGCTTTTCACAACTACTCAAAGACGCTTTACATATTTGTATTATTCATTCACTCCAGTCACACCTGGTGGTGGTAAGCTA
>JAVQKC010052077.1:0-20202 GCA_036025475.1 Philypnodon macrostomus | reverse complement strand
GGGATTCCTCTGGAAGAGCTGGAGGAAGTGTCTGGGGAGTGGGAAGTCTGGGCGTCCCTGCTTAGACTGCTGCCCCTGCGACCCGGCCTCGGATAAGCGGAAGAAGATGGATGGATGGACTTTCTTATGGATACATCTATCTTTCACATTGGTAGATTTGCTATAATGCACACCATCATTGTCATTTTCATCTGATATAACTCCAAAACCTATCCCTCAGCATATCTCGTCATAAGTCTATAGCTGCAGTACAGATGTGTGTTTGAAATGTTAAGTGTGATTACCAACACCTCATCCCCCACCTCACCTTTCTCACGCGGGTGTGATTCCCACTGTTGCATGTTCCCAGCAGCACTCCCATACAACAGGATGAGGTTTGTCTTCTCTCCCCGACTGTGCAGCGAAGACACAATTCTCAGCTATCCAGGACTCCAGTGCCAAGGATACACACATAAAACTGCACACAGAGCGGGGAGATAACAATGAAAGAATGGCAAAAAGAGAAAAAAGGGTACACTTACTGTAAAGGAACACAATGTAAGAATTCACCCAAAAAATAGCCTCATTTTATTTTATATTGAGAGGAATGATAAACAAAAGTAGCCAAAACAAACCCTTCCTTTTCCTCCAGAGTGCAGACCGCTGATAATAAACCTCAATGTAACTATGTAGAATGGGACGTGGCCTCGAAAGTAATAATACAAATACACAATAAACAGACACACAGCATGTAAACAGGATAATAAATCTACTAAACACTATTGGACACACGAAAATCACAAATTACATTTGCAATGTTTACACATATGATGTGTGGCAGCCATGTTGGATTTTATAGTCAGCGTCCTCTAGATGGTCATAGAGAGTATAGGATAATATAAGTCAAAAAGTCTTTGAGACCCTCTGTGGGCAGTATTCTAGTTTTTGTTTTAGAGCGAGGGATGCAAATGTTTAACCAATCACAAGTTTCCAATGGTAGATTGAATAGAACGTACGAGGCAGTGTGTGTTTTATGTGTGAGACAGTGGAAGGGTTTGGGAGCATCATCATATCACAGGCCCTCAGGCTCGGATAGACCTATGTCTCATTTAGACACACACTTCTAGTGAACCGGGAGTTTGATTTGAGATAATGGCTCACACCACATTCACCCCAAACCTTCATTGGGCTGTCTCTACCAGGCACTGCCCATTTGTGAAGGATTTTTGGGTTTACTATGGATCTGACCAATGTGTTTAGTTCCACTTTAAAAACATCTTTTGCTAAGCCTGACAGTTTGATAATTGTAGTTGTTGGAATGGATGTTGTCTGCTTAGACATTTCTACACAATAAAACTACAATATGCATTTTAGTACAAAATTATATGTCATGCATAACTATTACTAAATTATTAAGTAGGATTTCAGTAATAATAAAGGCTTATTACTATACCCTGGCTCAGACTGAGAGAGACTTGGCAGCCATAGATACAGTCGGTAACAGTGGAAACCATGGAAACACCCACAAAATCCGCCACTTCCAATCACTCTGTGGGGGTAAACCTAAGAGCTGCTGAATGGTCTTTTACTCATCAAATATGTCAGGGATTTTTGACTGATCACCGATCATAGAAAATATTATTGACTGATCATTGATCAGGCCGACATCGATCACGTCTGCAATTAAGACTAAATCCCCACACTATAGGACAGGTTACTGCTTCTTGTAGTCATGTTGTATGGATATAAATAAAGCAAGTCCTTTGCTCAATAATTCCAGAGCACATTCACAAAGTGTGTACTACAACAGAGAGTAAATAAATGTACTAGCGTTTCTCATTCAGCGGGACCTGCCTCAGAAAGGGGCGGGCGATAGTGGCTTTTTCAGCAGCTCAGGTTACAGCTCAGCGCTGTGAGACAAGCCTCTTTGGCTCACATGGCTGTGGACAGGGGCAGTTTGAAGAGATGCTTAATAACTTTTTTTTAACGTCAAGTGGAGTAATTATATCAGCGAAACGACGATATTATGGAATCACGTTGGTCCGCGTCCACGTCTGCCTCCGCAAATCCTAGCTGTGAACGTAATAACTCAAGAACGAATTGCCGGATCAGTTTCAACATTTGCACACAGGTACATACCATAAATACGTCAAATTGAATCGATTTTGGTACTTCTTCGATGAAAATTAATTAAGTAATTAATTAATTTACAAGCCAAAACTGTGAACGCAATAACTCAAAAAGTCTTTGCTGGATCTTTTTCAAATTTTGCACACAGATACATATCATGAATATGCAGGTACTTCTACAATTCATGGCAATTAAATAATTCACAAGTTCATGTTTTGATGCACTTTTATTGAGCCAATAATCCTACGCAACGAAATTGCGCGAATTTTGGCACAGTGATCCCGGCAATTGTATAGTTAATGTACATAGGCAAATTACAGAAGTAAAATAAAGAATGCCTCTATAGCCCCCCCCATGTTTATGAAATGGCAGTTACCTCTATAGCGCCACCTATAGACTGAAAGAAGGATGTAGTTTTACAGAATTTTACAAAATTTGGCAAAAACATTCTTCACAAACATCCAGACAAATCAAAAAAGTCAAATAGACCCTTCCCATGTTTGTCATGGTTTGGGGGCGAGGCCTCTTAATTGCTCATTAACAAAATAAAAACCCTTAGAACTCACACAATGTCTGATTAAGGTGCCCGTTGGTGCCAGTTGTGGCAAACGTATGGGGCAGACGTATGGGGCAGACATATGGGGCAGACGTATGGGGCCGTTTCGCCGATATACACCTTGCTGTCGGGGACAACAGCACAGGCCTAGTTTAAAGCTACATTTATTAAGGACTTAAAGTAGGGACTCTGGGGGCCCCCCCTCCAGGACCTTTGTCGACTCCTGTGGGGTCCCGGTCCCCAGTTTTGCTTTAGACAAAGCATGCAGCATTTTGTATATTAATAGGTTTTATACCATATGCACTTTGGTAGACAACCACACTTTTTCTGAGCTTAAAACCTCTTGTGCCCGGAATAAATTTGATATAAATTCTAAACAATCTAAATCTAAAAATTTAAGCCAACTCCAGCTCAGTGAAACGTTTGCAGCCTCAGTGGCCACAGCTGGTCTTTTGCATGGAGCTTCCTCTTTGTTTCAGCCCAGCCGGCCTTTTGACTGGTGTTTACTAAATCCCTCATCTGCTCATTAATAAATTATTAGTGATTTGTGGCCTGCGGAGCCTATGTTTAGATCTGTGACTGTTGGAGCTTGCCACCACAGAGCAATCACCTGCAGCCCCCAGCAAGTCATTTAGATCCTTATTTTTCTACCACAATGATTTCCCATCATTTGTCTTTTGATTGTGTGTCCAAACCAATGATACATTTATTGAATATTGGGCACGGAGAATATATTGCTCAGCCACTCTTTGTTGCCTTTTTTTCCTGTGGCTGTATCCATCTGCTTCTGAAAAGACATGCTCCTTTGGGATTTTTGAAGTCCCACAGCCTGGCAGAGGGTCATAAGAATGTGCTGTAATGTTGAGAGTGACACACGCCTCGAAGACTTGGAGTGTGGACGGGGTTGGAGGTCACCATGGTATCTCAAGCCGGTCCTTTCAACTTCTGAAAGTCGCACGGGCTTCTATAAGGGCAGCAGCAGCGCTGGTCCTCCCAGGAGAGTGCGTGGTTCTTCATATCTGCACTGCTTTAGGACTATTGCAGCATGTGGGCTAGGTGTCTTACCTGCTTTGATAACTCCATGTAAGACTGATTATTCAGGCTGAAAAACAGAGCTCCTTCAAGGCATTAAAGGTCATGTAAATATTGCATACTGCGTTAACAGCAAGAACAAGAATCAGCTCCAGCACCGTTTGAATTTTCTTTTACCATTTTTAAGCACATAGCATATGAATATTAGCATATTCATGTCCTAGAAGTAGTTAAATATATACACATTAGGAGTTCATATCTCAAAGCATATTAAAAATACAGAGAAAAATCATAATCATTTGTCTATTCTTTTTTTTTATTGGCGTTAGTATGTTGGTGGGAGTTGAGACGTTTTTGAGTTATGATAAATATAAAAATCTACAGACTAAAAGTGAAAAGAATTGCACACATAGAGAATAATAGACAAATAAAAGACTATAAATAGATCAATATTCATATGCAAGACAAGTCAGTGCTAATATATTTTACCACACAAGTGCTGCAAACAGCTCGCTGCATTACTAAATTAATTCTTTTATACTGTACATTATACAGGTTTTAAATTTCAAAAAAATCATACTGTACCATCTCTAATCAAAAACATTTCTGTACACTGTTTAGAGACTGTACATATACCAATAGTGCACTATCCTGGATTCAGTCAGATAGTGTACTGGGTCTAGAATGTTTCAAACTATATAATGTCTATGTGTATAATGTGTCACATTATAAATTTTATTTTCGGCCCAAACAATGATCAATCTAAAAGTTTCAATTTCACCAATACTTTGTAAATTAATTTGATAATAGACATCCCAACAAACCACACAAAACAGGCAAACACATTTTTAATTTGACATATATCACTTTATAAGGGAATGTATCCACTAAACTGGACATTCAACACTACAGATGCCAGTGTTGAGTTCTGATAGCCTTGGCATGGTCACAGTTCTTCTGTCCAATCTCGTCAAACACAGAAGAAATTTTAAAAGCAGTGTTGTTGGCTAGCGATAAAGAGTTTAGCTGGGATACCATTCATTGGACTTTGTTTATTTACTGTAAGATGTCTTAACAGCTGCTGTGTTTAAAACTGGGAACACTTTACTGTTTAAAAATGGTTCATGCCACATATACCGAAATGATATACACATCACACAAGGGGGAAGAAAGGATGTCTTATTTCTTGTGTCATGAATGCGTTTGCATGTGGGCTGTCCAAATGGTAATCAAATACAACATAAAAATGAAAATTGTATTTCATTTGAAGCCAGCTGCAATCTGTGGCCATCACATTGCACAAGATGGCACACAATTAGTAGCTGCTTCAACCAAGATCAAAAGTCTCACAACGCCAGCTTACTCAAGGTTCACTTCAGAAACGTCCTCGGAGTCATTAAACTGCAGCTCTTACAACTGATAATTTAGATTTTTATCAAATATTGAGAGGGTGTTTATAAATGAAAAAAAATGAACTTGGATGAATAGAAAAGTCACTTCATTAGAAACTCAAAATGTGAAAATGGGTTAGATGTGGTTTTAAGTTGGCTCCACCTGAAACAATGGATTCAAATAAAGATTAAAAAAAATCTACATGTCAGGTTGATGTTATGTTTGTCTTAATGTGTTGACATCAAAAGTAATTTCATCAACACACACGTCACATTCAAAGATTTAGTGCTGGTTTATGTACCCATTAATTACATTTGCTGCCATTTCATGTGTACATGTGCCAATTTGTATGTTATTTTCTAAAACTGAAGTAGAACTAGAATGAATGGCCCTTTTGTGCAAACCCCTACCAGGAGTGATATGTACATTCAAAGTGGTGAGCTTGGATACTGTTAGATACTGAGCAGGCATTCTCATTTGTTGAGATTTCAGACAATTAATTTAAAAACTAAAAACCCTCACAAAACAGTCCTTCACCAAGGCTTTAGGTTCATCTCGCTAGCGGGCACATTTTAGATTTATGACCAAAATCAGTGAATATATTTGACTATTCTACAAAAATAAAATAATTGAGGACCAGCCTTATAATGATTGTTTTTTTTTTCTTGAATGCATTTCAGATTAAACAATGCACTGAATGCTCAAGGACCATTTATTTGAGAGAAGATCTCATTTGTGTTGGATCATGACAGCTTGATGATATCAGAAATTTACCTCGGTGACCTGAGATCATATAAAGAAAATCCAATAATACATTAAAACTCCTCGATGAAAATAGTGCATAGACTACAAAGTGTGAATGCTCTTATTCATGTGTAAATGCTTCACTCATTGAGTCCTTATATACTACAGGTTAAAGCTAATTGTTTATAATACCCCATGTGTGTAGAGATCATGAGCATCTCTTTCTCACATTGACAAAAACCTCATTGGTGTAGATAATTTTCAAAGTGTTCATTTTAAGGTCATTCAAAATTGCAACATTACCTTTTTTTGGCTGCTCTTACAGATTTGAGAGTAATCATAAATGCACCTGCTCATGGAAATGAGATTGTCATGGAAATGTTTTTTTTAACAGCAACTGCAGCATTATTGTTCTCTATCATGGTGTTGCTCACATCTTCAGGCAACTCTCTACTTAACTCCATCCTGTGAAACCTAAAGATGATATATGTACGGCTGGGGGCTTGACAAACAGGCCGGGGATTACATAAGGTGGCAGTCGAGGTAAAGTAAGACACTAGTTTAAAATTTGTGTGCGAAGCCGACATCCAAACAATCAGAAGGCCGGCCTTCTCATCGCTTGCTTATCCTTGATGTTTCTCTGAAGGATTTACTTTGATTAGTTTGATCGCACTGGCTTGACAGCTGTAGCACAAAGTCAAAGTCATGCATGTGTAAATGAAAACTTGAGGGGAGAAAGTAGCTGGTAAGGGAGTGGCTCTTATCACAAGTTTCACAAGTACAAAAACAGACAGAATGCGTCAGCTTGTCTCAACTTTTGAAGTGAAAGCTAATGTGATTGTAATACATGAAAACGCCTGTGACTGTGAAAAAAGAGACCTCATGTAGGGTTTATGAATCTCCTATTGACTTGCATTGTCTGCTGATACGGAAATACATGGGGGAAAATGGGAAGCAACATTAAAAGTATAGTCAAATATTTCCACAGCAACGTTGAATGCTGATATTGGTGCTAAATCAAGCAGTAAAGTAAAGCTTTAGAATGCCATTTTTGGACACTGGATATTAAACTATAAAGGAGTTGTGTTTCTCACCACACAAGCCAATGGATTTCAGAATTTTTACCAAATTTCTCTGTTCTACAGAAATAAACTGATTGCTGGCCAGCCTTATAGACAGTTTAAATCTTTCTTAAACAATTTTCAGATTAATAATAGTAATAATAATGCATTGGTTTTATGCAGCAGTTTTCTCAACACTCAAAGACGCTTTGAGCAATAATCATTCACTCCACAGTCACACCCGGTGGTGGTAAGCTAATTGTGTAGCCACAGCTGCCCTGGGGCACTCTGACCACCACCAAACACCAATCACACAGCCGCATTCATTCATAGGCTTAAGTGTCTTGCCCAGGGACACAATATATACGCTCGGGATTCAAACCGGTGACCCTCTGGTTGCAGGGTGACTCTGCCACTGCCGCCCCAGATTAAACTATTAATAACTCCATAATTATAGAGAAGTAGCTTTTAACCAACCCATTACAAACCAAAAGCTGACATTTTGAGCTGTAGCTATTCTAATGGGCCATGCACTAAATCCTCAAGGACCATTTATTTCAGAGAAGACCTCATTCATGACAGCGCGATGATATCAGAACGTTACCTCAATGACCTGACAATTTTCTATGCCATTTTCTATTTTAATAAAAATAATCCAACCACACAATAAAAGCCCTTGAATCTGGACAGAATACAATGCAGAGAGTACCATTATTGTGCCAATTAAGAAGAAAAGCCAGATCAAGCCTCTAATTATATAGCTGTGTACAAAGCAGCACTCACGAACTAGCCTTTATCTGACAGGTGGAGACAGCTGTATTGATTACATTGAGGCGCCTCCATCAGATGTGCAGGGGCTGAACCTCGGAGAACACATGATTGAAAAACATCCGATGTAAACAAGCGCTTTGGCCCACGCTGCCACCTTTTTATGGCTCAAAATAAACCGGATCTGTTGCCAGCCTCTCCACAATGTTTAATGCATTTGGGGGTCACAGGTTGTAATTAGTCAAGTTATGATTTTGGTCTACTGTACAATGCATGATTTCTCTAGTTCTCAAGCATCAGACTATCATATTACTAAATAGGCAAATGACTTACAAAGCTTGAAGTTTAATTATAATTTTTTTATTCTTAACTGTCCTGCCAAACTCTGTTCATTTGCAATGGTTTCTTAGGATCTCACAAATGAACAGTTATTTACCTGTTCACGTAAATGATTTTACCATGACTTGAACACAGTCTTAAAAAAACCCCACTAACTTTATTCAACCTCATCATGAACCAAATTTGGGAATCACTGTGACCCTACTATTCAATCTTCTACGCCGAGATGGGGATAAATGTGTCACAAGCCTAGTCGACTTAAAGCCCTGACAGACCGTAGCTTCTGAGAGTATCATTAGGTTGATACAATATTCAGCTTGCAGCTTGGAGCGGTGCCTTTGGCTGGTCTCTGGGCTGTGTGCTGTTGGTCAGTTTGGCTGGAGTTAGTCGGGAGGTCAGTCATTGATCTCAGATATAAGCTGGTTCTTTGAATCCCAGCCTCTATAGTCCGGCGGGTACCACCGCCACTGTGTTCTGAGCTCTGCATATGTCAGTGTATCTATAGATTCTAGTTAAGAGGACGATGTGAGCGACTGCATCTGTGTACCCATGTACAGATGTGGCCAATGTCTCTGTGTGTGTGATGTATGTGATGTTTCAGGCTATGTTGTTGTCAGCTTTGGTCCAGCTGGGCAGCCCCGCCAGGCACACCGAGAAAAGAACATGAAAGAGGACAATAAAAGTCCATGTTGCATGCGTACTGCGGTAAGCAATGTATGAGTTCACGCCAACAAATACACGTTTAAAATGATGGCAAGATGAAGCGGAGTTTAACATGTATCTGGGACATTTCAAGTGGAATTTTACAAGGAAGTCTCTGGCCTCTTATAATGTTTGAAACGTTTTGCTGTTTGCGAACACTTTTGACATTCTCAGTTTGGTGACTCAGCCATGGCATTTTGAAATAATGGTAACTCTTGAACATTTTGTATCCAAAGATGACAACTGCTGTTTACAGTGTGTGGGTCTAGAAACACACAAGCAAATTAGGCCATACAAATGTTGATTAGAAAAAGTACAAACAAGCTGGCATGGTGCAGAAGTTCACTGATTTTTCAAGAAGAGTGAATGTGCAAAAATGTCCCCTAATTCAGTAGTCTGATTTGACTTGAAATTGTGCCTCCGCTCCAGTGTGCCCCCCTTTGTGTTTTAACAGCCTTCGATGTGAGGCTTGAGGTTCAAATGAGGCCGCACACAGCGTGACTGCAGCATCGTGGCTCTATGATGCTCCATGATGCCGATATTTTTCTGACACCTCTTTCAAGTCAAGGCTAACCTTTTTTCACCTTGTGCTCCTTGCATTTAGCTATTCATCGGGCCACAATACAGTCGACTAGAGGAGATCTGGCAATGTCGCTTTGCTTTTCTCAGTGCAGTAACCCCAAGGACTGTCTTTTTTGTCTTCTATTCCTGCAAACAAACATGTCATGACTGCACAAAATGGAACATGCATACACTGTGTCCTTAAAATCAGTCATTTTTATCTGCATGATTGCTGTTGTATTTTATTGAAGAAGCAGTGAAGTTATACTCTTTGTGTCTGGTTGACTAATAAAAAAGTGAATACAATATAATGAAGCTCCGACGATCCAATAATAGGATAATGAAGGTTCCAAGGTTAGTCATGCAGCTGCAATATATTTTCTATGCAGATTTTGGCCACATCTGAATCAAACTGTTGAGATAATTGAGATAGCTGGTAAGGTTAACTTCACATAAGCTCTATATTCAATCGATCAATAAGACATTGTCGAGTGGTAAGCCACCATCTCTGATTTGATGTTGCTGTAGAGGCCAGGGGAGGGACAAAAGTAAGATAGACAGATTACCGACTTTACCTCGTAGAATCGGGTTGGATGGTAAATCTGAAGCATATTTTTTAACAATGTCATTTTGTTCCAGAGAAGTCCGGACCAGCTCTTTATCTTAAAATTGAACTTTATAGTATCGTTATCTTCCAGGGTAATGATAATAATAATACATTGACTGGACTGGGGTTAGTTATGCTGTCATTCAGATTTAATTCACTGTCTCTCCATCCTCTGCTAAGGCTGCATTCATGTGGTTGTCTCAGGCCAGGAGTTGTTGGGTAATTTCTGTGATGTCCTAGAGTGGAAAATGATGGGTTTGAGACAATCAATGTCTGATGCGGTACACGTGCAGGACAGTGGAACATTTTAAACTGTGGCAGTATGGCAGATGGTGTTAGGCATAACTAGGGTTCAACTAGAAGTCTCCTTTTGTAGTCAGCTGTCAGAAATGGAGGAGCAGGGAAACCATATATGAATAAAGGGGGTTATTATTTTTGATATTTTTATTATTATTCACACTTGCAGAAGAGTGACACAATGTGCATTTCTGTGCTCTGTATGTCTTCTCTACAGATGACACCATTCTGTATATACACTAATATGTGCCTGTATAGTAAATGTGTGTGTATATGTATATATATTAATAAAAAAATAGTCATTGATGTGCCTTTAAAGAAAATTACTGTGCTGTCTGCTGGCTTGTTTGTGACAGAGCGTGGCAGCAGTGGCGGGTGAAGGGAACAGCAGGAAGTAAATACAGGCTGACAGAGGTACCCTTCAAAATCCAGTCCAATAATTTTCACTGAACAACATCCTAACAGCGTGCACAAGTGAATGTCACATATTTGCCACCGAAAGTTATGACTCAAGACACATAATCTTGCACTAAGAGCTATTCTGATGTTCAGCACAGCAAAAAAATGACCCTTTTTCGTAAAAGTATTCAAATGCATGTTTTAGGTTTTGAATCAGATTTTTGTTTCTGCATGCTGAGATGACCCTTTGTCCTTGCTTACTCATTCATCTCTTGTCTTGTTACACACACTGGACTGGACCATAGTCACAGGGCAGTGGCTGTCACTTCACTAGCTCTATACGGACACACAGTGAGGACATGCTGTGAATCAAAAGAGCACTGTATCTCACACACAAGGTTATTTCAGTACCACTATGAGGATTATACTATCAACAAAAACTTTTGGCTGGTCAAGCATCCGGTTTTGTCTATTCTAAAGAAAGAACTACAGCTTCAGTCCAATTGGATAGATAGATTTAACCAGTTAGAAAACAGAGAGCTATACAGTATGCAGAATAAAATGCACAAATAGAGGTTTGTGCTCATGAAGTAATAGATTTTTGGAAGATAAAAAAACACAATAAAACGGTCAAAAGTAAAACTGCCACTGTGTGTATACATTACACAGCCACCAACTGTCAAACCAGACAAACAAATGCTGAAATAGATTTGGGTTTGCATTGCCTATTTTATGTAGTATCTGTCACAGTTTGTGATCGTTTGTAGTCCACACTGCATGTTCCTGTTCCTGCATGTCCATATAATTTTCTTTTAAGACACAGCCATCCAGAGAAAGCATTTAGTAAAGCCCTCTGAAAGTGCTCTCTGTCCATCATAGCCTCAGATTTGTCCCACTGGTGACCCACATCCCTAGGATTGGATGTTGAGGTCTGGCCCACCAGGATACCGGGACAAACGCACACACCCATACACACACACATGCACATACACTTGCACATGCACACACACATACATGCACACGCACATGCACATACACAGAGCAGTCCCTCGGGAGGACTTTGTGAAGGCATCAGGGTAAACATCCAGTGGCCCTGTGAAGTGCTCGGGGCATGCAGCCGGCTGATAAGCACTGCTAACATACCACAGAAAAGAATGTTGGTCATCCCTGTTGAAACGCCAGCAGCCACCCATTCCTCCAGAGCTACATTAGCGCAACAACGCACCAGGGGGTGAGGAGAGATATACTCCTGAAGGAGAAGTTGAATGGTAAAAGACATGACATGATACGCACTTACAGTACAAAGCTGTGAGCCAGGGTGTCAACTTCCCAAGCAACACGGAAACATGGAAAAATGTATGTTATATACACCTTATACAATTCCATTTACAAAACAGTGTAAAAGTATGTGTAATAAAAAGAAACGCAGTGGTTCGGAAATATCATCAAAATATATTAACAAAAATACTGTATGTATTGTAAATAATTGTTTGTCTATGCTTAAACCACAACACCAACTTCATGGTTAAACATCGCTTACAGTGAGGGAATGTCAGTTCTGGATTTCTGAAAAAGGGTTCTATATGTGCTTTCAAGGCATATGCTTTATTATGAGTTTACATGCTGTGATGTTCTTCTGCATACTGTAGGTTTTGATCATTTAAAATATACCACAAGCTATTTCCGTAGAGTTGTTTTATGTTGTTGGGATTTCATTTTATTTGAATGAGTGCAATGGCAAGTTGACAAAACCAGACTTGGTTATCATTTGTTATAAAAAACAAATACTGGAGAGAGTATGATATGCTATAAAAACTGTCTCCAAGGTGAACAGTGGAGTTGCATTTTACACAATGTTCCAGATTTTAAAATTGGACACTGCCAAATTATGTATGTTAAATGAAAACAGAAATAAAACACTAAAAGCTCAGCGAGTCAGTGCATTTTTGAAGCTTGTTTTACCTAATATCCCCCCTGCCACACTTTCTGCACTTGCCAGACACTGCAAAATAAAGCCACTATGGCCCCTTCTACACTTTTCTGACTAGTGCATGATGAAACCATTTGGTAAGCATACTGTTAAGAAGCTTGTTTACTTGTATGTGGCTGGATTTTTTTATGCCGTTTTGAGTTTAAAAATGACAAAATATAAAAATAAAACTGCATTTTTGATGAATATTGTTTCTTCGGCCAATATCAAATTGTAATAATCAATTGTCAATTTACACATGCAAAAAAGGGGTGCCCCTACAGGCTGGCCTACACCATCAAAACTGAAGTTATGACGCTGATGGTACAGAGAAATGGTGCAAAAACAAATATATGAGATCCCTCTGTAGGTTGCACAGCAAATCATTATTTTCGCTGCAGGTTACTCCGGATGTCCTTTCTGATACTACCCTCTCTATGTAACCAGGCATGGGACCAGCAAAAAAGATGTTTAAGACGGTCTATTGAGTGTCGGTTTGGGCCGGCCAAAAGACTGAGGATGGAAATGAGCCTTGCCTAAAATCCTGCATATTGGCACATATATGTTCATTAATGTGCACTGTTCTTTTAAAAAAATAACTACAAATACAAGGCTAGAATAGTTAATTATTGGTGACATCAAAACAAAAGCGTACGTCCAGGAAATGTATATATGCTGTTAAAATTTTTTTAGCACTTCCCTTGGCTTCCTCTGTATACTAACATTGTTCTGGCATCACACTAACACAATATGTTGACACAAATACATGTTTTGTTTGACTCCAAAGGGGAGGTTTTTTTTGCTCAGTACCAAGTGCCTTTCTTTTTGTTTTCTGTTTTTAGTATGTGAGTCTTTGAACAGAGTCTTCGGGGCATGTGAAGGTGATGAGAGGAGGAAGGAAGGGGACAGAAACACACTTTTTAGGAACACCATTCTTCGTGAAACCACTGATGACAAAGCAACATCTTCCAAAAGCCACAATGTAATCAAACACGAGCCGTGGACCCGTCCTGATGTTTAAAACACCCCTTGTGCAAATGATAGGGTTGTGGTTTACTTCAAATCAACTGCTCACAATAATACACTTTACGTTTCTTAGAAAAAGCGAGCACGCAGCCAGGATAAATTGCGTTGTTTACCTCCAGGCCTTGATCAAAGTCAATTATTCTAACCCTAAATCATGCTTCTATCTTCTCTTTAGATTACTTCCCCCTTTCAATTCCAGACACAACCATCCCATTCCTCAGTTTTGTGTCACCGACTTTCACAAACAGCGTGCACGTACATTAGAACCTGTCAGTCGACTATAGAGCAGCTTTCTTTATTATACATGCATTTCCCTTGTTGATAATGGCAGTTCAGTGGCTCACATAATGAACAACAAGCAAGGCTAATGTACGGTTTGACATGGCAGCTTTTACCGATTGCACCTGCATTGATTTACCTGCAGTTTAGCTTGTTTTTCCTCTAATGGCTTCATAGACTAATGCACAAGCTATGACTACAATGTCTGTTGCAAAAGTATATTTGCAAGACTTTATGCAAAAATAACCTTGAGAGTGTGAATGAAATCCTGACATTGCTATGACACTTTTTATACTGAGGATGTCTGAGTTAGCGTGGTGGCTGTCATCTCTGCCTGTCACAATGGCAACTGCGACACTCACTGTATCGCCTTTTCTCACGGTACACATGTCACAACACTCAACAAATACAACAACACATGACATTTTAGTCAGAGAGAGTGTCTGCTGTTGCCAGGCCCTGCTTCTCCTGACTTCCGATGGCATGTAGCTTTTAATCAGGGGACTTCTAAACCCTCTGATATCAAGCACTTGAATACACACATTTAGTCCCAGCTCAAAACCTTGAATGTCATTTTTTAACTGAAATTTTTACATTAGAATTACATGGCAATGGAGGCTGCTATTTTGAGTTATGGTGGAATATCTACTCTTTTATATTGTCACCGTTTATACAATTCAGAGAAACTGAATACAATTTTGTTTGGTTTAAAAGAGTTAAAGATGAACCCTAAAATAAAAACATGTGGTCTTTACAGCATCATCAAATCAGAGTTTGTGGGCTGCCACACCACTCAAAAACGCATTTGCTGTAGAGGCTGGAGGAGGGACTAAAGTAAAATAACGAAACAACGATATTATGGAATTACTTTGTGTAATACGAGTCGTACGTACAATAACTCAAAAACGAATTGCCGGAAATTTTATTTGTATAGCCCTATATCACAACAAAGTTGCCCCAGAGAGCATTACAGAAAGAGATGTATGTAAACAATAAACAAAGTCATTGTAAACAAGGTACACACACAAAGGTACAGTAATATAATACTCATGACAGATTACCTATACCTCATAGATTGCCAATTTTAAGCAATTTCTTTGGAAGCCTCCAGACTACTGCTTTAGTGAAGGCCTTTTTATATTGTCTTTAATTCTGGTAACTGCAGACATACCTTTAGCGATCAACTTCTGGAGAGCTGAATGACATACCTAACCTCCGATCACCTGACCACGCATCTCCAGGCGCTGTCACTCGGGACAATTAATCACGCCAATACAACCTGCACATTTAGTCCCATCTCAGCAGTCCCCTTGATGATGGTCTCACTCATGCAGCACACACTATAAAGCCTAGTTGCCTTTTTGTGTTTGTCCCCAGCGTGTCAAAGCCTTCAAAACCTCTCACAACTGTGTATTCATACAATTTATGATCTAATTAGCCTGTGTAATGAATAGTTAACCATTTGTAACGATCATGATTAAAATGTTTTAGTGATTGCCAAAGATTAATTGTTTTATTAATGGCTTCAGATTGATTCAATTTGCATACATATGGCAATTATATTTTTTTGTTCTTCCCCTCTTTGTTGTGCAGACTACAGCTATCATTTGCGTTTTTAGAACTACATTTGAAAGTTAATTCAGTTAAACTTTTGTGTGAAAATGTCTAATTAATCATAATTCATCCAGAGAAGATCAAGAAGAGGATTCATATTCATACTCATTGGTGTGTCTATTTTTCCCTCTAGCCAACAATACTTTTACCACAGAGATCACTGAGGTTTTTTGGAATTATAGTGTCATAGCAAACCTTGTAGTGTACCTCGTTCTAATGCATGAATATTTCATATAGGTCAAAGCTGAAACAATGGCTGAAATGGCTCTGTAGGGGCATAATGCAATATTACAATGTATGGACTATAACTCATATTACTATAGGTGTCATAAGTTTCACAAAGTTCAGAGATTCCATTTTTGATATCGGTGCAGTTGCAAACAGTGGAAAATATTTGCTCAGTTTATTGCAGTTTTAACATTTCATATGTGTAAAGAACTACTGCATAATTGATCACAAAACCCCGGGTCAGTACAATTATAAGAGGTTACTTTGTGATGATTTCCATGGACCTCTGAGTCAGCTTCATTGTGCTTAGAAAGATAGAACACCAACATGGACAAACCAGGGCACGTGTAGTTCAGGGTAAAATCATCCATTCACCCATCAAACCCAAAGTAAAAACCTTCTTGGTAAAGTAATGAAAACATGTATCAGTATTTGATGACAAGTGGTTTGTTCATAGTATAAAACAGGCCTGGTATTTCAAACAATGTATGCCATGTACACATGCAGCTTGTTGCGAACCCAGGCCATTCAGTTCAGTGCCACCAATGCACCATAAATGACCTCATCAGTGTTAATCTGTGTAACCCTTACTACATCAGGTTTACCAATTTGCCATAATCTGCCAGACTACATGCTGAGATTATACTGCTGGGCTCTTCCATGTCCATCCAAAATATTGGATCAGTCGTGGATGATCCCACTGCCCGGAAACATCCAGCGCAAAGTCTTTGATTCCCTGGATGCAACCTTATGTCAAATAGGTTTTACTGTAAGCAGCGGCTACATGTTTGCCATATCCTCTTTTTAAATAGCCCGGCTTTTTGCCATTCAAATGGCAGCCAAAGTGTAGCGTAGGGATCAGGCTTCCTCTGTCGGCTACAACGTGACCCCATTCCCTCAGCTAATCTATCCCAGTTGTTGTTTCTAAAATCCAGTATTATGGCAAAGGGGGGAAAAAAAGTTTTGCAGAGCATTGCTTGGCATATGTTTTGCTCCAGACATGATTTACTCCAAAATTATTAATAAAGAAAAGCCACTGTGACACACATTTGAAATTTGTGTTAATCTGAAATCCCATGGTTGCTCCACAAGTGCTGCCAGTGAAATGAGGGCTGACATGTTGCCTGTGTCGGGCAGTAGAGTTGTGGTTGTGTTGTGTGGGTGTTTATATGTATAGTTGCCTTGGAGGTGAGGTGCTTCAGCCACAGCGGGAAGTTGCACAGTCACGCCTCTTTGTGTCATCATCTTGTTGGGCTGCTTTCATGTACACAGCCTCTGCATACACAGAGCCCCTGTCATTTTTCTATCTTTCTACAACAAGCTTTTTACTTAATTGTGATCTTTATCAACGATATTATGGAATTACTTTGGTCCGTGTCCGCAGATCCTACGAGTCGTACGTACAATAGCTCAAAAACAAATTGCCGGTTCAGTTTAAACTTTTGCTCAATTCAGTTTTATTTGTATAGCCCTATATCACAACAAAGTTGCCCCGGAACACATCTGACCAATATGATGGAAGTTACCTCTATAGCGCCCCCTATAGACTGAAAGAAGCCTGTAGTTAACATTCTTCACAAACATTCAGACAAATCAAAAAGTCAAATAGACCCTTCCCATATTTGGCAGGGTTTGGGGGCGGGGCCTCTTAATTGCTCGTTAACAATATAAAAACCCTTAGAAATCACACAATGTCTGATTAAGGGGCCAGTTGGTGCTATAGCAGTTGTGGCAGATGTATGGGGGCGTTTCACCGATATACACCTTGCTGACAGGGACAACAGCACAGGCCTAGTTTCTTAGATTGCATTTAGCAGATTGGATAATTGGCATTTTATAAAGCTGCATGTGATGAAGTTATTTTAATGACTAAACCTTTATACAGTACCTTTTCATCTAGTAATTATCATTTTTAGTGACTAACAACATTCCCATTATACAATATATCGGCAATGGACATTTATATTATCCACATTATTTTATCACCGCTCAGCTTTACAGTATTTTGCATTTGCAGTAACCTTTCTAACCTTAGAGTTCTGTTTGGTACTATCTTAGTTGTATACTATCCCCTTGGCTCATGCATCCTAAGTAATTGAATGTTGAATTAAGAAATTAATTAAGAATTGTGTGTGACTGGCTACAGCAAAGTAAATCAGGCCAGTCTTTTGAGAACTCAAAAGACTGAACATGGACGTATTCTCAATGGAGAATCAGCAACACCGGTAACCATTGTAATTTGTTACAGCAATGGTTTAGCTACATGTAAAATATGGTTTCAGTAACATCAATAATTCCAAAAACATGTGGAATACAACAACCATAAATGTAATAACAATATAATAATATAAAACAATATAAATGTCTGATTCTTTCAATACTCTAAATAAAATGGATGTTGCCATCATAGTAAATTTGCTCCATACCATGCAACATTGCTTACTTACATACCTCAAAGTTAACCAAATAATACCAAAGTCTTGTTTTGGATAGGCTACATGAAACAAGTTCTGAACTAGGACTGGGTCTTTTAAATGAGATCTAAATAATGTTCTTTGTCGGTGAATAATAATTTTCCCATCACTAGTGTATTTCAAATGTCATATATGTAAGAAATCTGTCCAGAAATGTTCCTTGCATCCGAGAAGCTCCAGGGCTCATGTGCATTGAGTTGAATTGAATTTATTCCTCTTCTGCATCTGCCTGTGATTGCTCTTGATCTGTCATGGACGTGTTCATGTCATGAGGCTATGACCAGCTCACATTTGAACCTCGGCTCATTTGAAGTCAGTGACTCTTCTCAGGCAAGTTTTTTTCATATACAGATTTGTTCCCAAAGCTGCAGGTCTGGGCTTCATATGTCAGTCATTTGGCTGCTTTCCCTTTAATTAAAGCAGGCGCAAAAGAGACGTTAGATGAGGCCTGACTTTCTCTGTATCTTTAGATATTCAGAAATAGGAAAGAGACCATCAATACATTTACATGCCGAGCATGCATAGACTATGGCCATAGCTCATTTAAACCTTCCCAGTAATTCTATGGCAAAATAAAGGTTTCGTTGATATTATGGAGTCTGCAGATCCTACGTGTAAACGCGATAACTCAAATCCGGAGAGAGGCGTCTAGGGGGCATCCGAAAAAGATGCCCGAGCCACGGGCAGCGGCTCTACTCTGAGCTCCTCGCAAGCTGAGGAAACTCATTTCGGCCGCTTGTACCTGCATTCTTGTCCATTCGGTCATTACCCAAAGCTCATGACCATAGATGAGGCTAGGAACATAGATCGACCGGTAAATCCTTCTTCACCACAACAGCCCGGTACACCGACCGCATCAATGCAGAGGCTGCACCGATCCGATACATGAACTCCTCCACTTGAGGCAGGACTCAATACACAACATATACGGAAGCTAAATGCTATCAACTAAAAACTAGAGAGGGAGTGCAAAAGTTACATACTGCGGTTTTAATGTTTTTTTGCTTGTTTACGGTCTGCTCCTAAATGCATCTTGGTCCTCTTTCTGCATATACTGACAGAGAACAGACTGTTTGGCGGATGGTAATCAAGTCGTGCTCCTCTTTTCCCCTGGGTGAAAAGGAAATCGTCGGCTCTTTTGGACACAGCAATATCTTGCGTGGAGTTGGTTGTAAATGTGTCTTGTGTTTGGTGACAGTCAGCATCTCCTCAATTAAGTATCACTCAATACAATCCACTCGGGCTGGAAATGACTAAGTAGCACTTAAAGTACTACTTCCTTTGATCATCGTTGTCCCTTGATAGATACGTGCCTCATAGCTCCAGAGTGCATACATACACTTTAAGGTTCACATCACACAATTATTGATCAGGAAAGAATGGAGAAACGGGGAGGATGAGGCGGTCAGATGAAACTGACATTTTCAAGGCTGAAGTGAAAAGCTGTAGAAGCGTCATATAGAATGGAATCTCCATCAAATATGTGCTTGAGAAGCTGTTATTTAATTAAAAAAGTAATTATATTGGTTAAACCAGAGTTTCGGCAATATTATGCAATCACCTTTGTCCACGTCCGCAGATCCTATGTGTGAACGCAATATCTCAAAAACAAATTGCCGGATCAGTTTAAAATGTAATACACAGATGCATATCATAAAGATGGATTGATTTTGGTACTTCTACAATTAATATTAAAGTAATTGCTGTTAAGCTTTGAACACAATAAAAAAAAGTTTTCTGGACAGTTGTATATGATGAAGATGCTGAACTAGATTGATTTTGATGCCCTGGAGCACTTTAATTGAGCCATTAAACCTGATGAATATAAACTGAATCTCATGAATTTTGGCACAGTGATCCGGGCTAGTGTATATTTAATGTACATAGGCACATACCAGAGGTCAAATAAAGAATGCCTCTATAGTGTCCCCATGTTTATGACCCCTATGGGACCCTGGACACACTTACTTTGGCAGAGAGCAATGAAACTTGGTACAGTGATTCTCCACAGTGTACCCAACATAAAATATTATTATGACCCCACC
>JAVQKC010052075.1:0-18412 GCA_036025475.1 Philypnodon macrostomus | reverse complement strand
TGAACCAGGACTATACCAGGACTAAATCAGGTCTAAACTAGAACAAAACTAGAGCTGAACCAGGACTATACCAGGACTAAATCAGGTCTAAACTAGGACTAAACTAGAGCTGAACCAGGACTATACCAGGACTAAATCAGGTCTAAATTAGGACAAAACTAGAGCTGAACCAGGACAATACCAGGACTATATCAGGTCTAAACTAGGACTAAACTAGAGCTGAACCAGGACTATACCAAGGCTAAATCAGGTCTAAACTAGGACTAAACTAGAGCTGAACCAGGACTATACCAGGACTAAATCAGGTCTAAACCACCATCTGGACAAAACTAGGGCTAAACCAGAACCAAACTAATCCATAGTTTTAAACCAGGCCTAAACCAGATCTAAACTCTGGTCCAGCCACTGACTACACTGATGTATTATTCATTCATGTTCCCGAGGGGCAGAGCCACCATTAGGAGGAAGCTCCAGGTTTAATCTCATGGCCTTTCTGTGCAGATTTAATCCCACTGTGTTCAGCACGTCTTAGCCACATGTGTCAAAATCATTTGTATTCTGCTGTTGCATGCTGGGAACTGAACACACTCTACGTCTTTAAGATGATGCTACCCAAAAACTCCATCCTCTCACCCACCACCCTCTACAGCAACATCAACCAGCATTTATCTATTTAGCAAATGCCAGTGTCCTTTATTGACCACTTGCTATTACATTCTCTTTATAAAATCTGTTTTGTACAATATTTATATAGAAATTATTGAGAAATGATATATGTGAATAAAAGCCCTTTACTTTCAATTGCTGTGTCCCTAATTGCCCTTTGTCCTATCTATGTATGTTCTATTTATTTAATTATCAAATGCTCTTCTAATTACCTACATAGTTACATCTGACCTATATTTGTTGCCATCTGATTGGATAATGCTCCTCAATGTATATGTACCGTATATAGGACTGTTGCTAAGACCAGACAGGGAGCAGCAGTCTTTGTTTTGAATTTTTTTCCCCCAAAAATGTAAACAAAAGACTTCTGTCCATTGTCAAAACATTACATTTCAACCACGGCTGTTTTCTGTGACAGTCCATTGTATATTTTAACTCTTTGTTGCAAATCAAAACAATGTATTATTTCTCATACGCATACGAGGAAATAGTGATGAAGGAACAAATGTTTGGTGAAGGAGGTCTGTCTAAGCACTTATCAAAGTCTCTAAAAGGAGGATGAGGATGCAGTGGGCCATCTGGACTCTAGACAGTTCCAAGGTCAGAGGTATGTTAAGGACAAACTGTATAGCAGGAGCAGACATGTGTTCTATCTGTTCCGGTGGTAATAGGTCATTTCATTTGGTCAACCATTTAAGAGACACTGGTTTGAGAAAAAGCTTATTGGAAAAAGAATGAATTTACCTTTCTTCAAAGTGTCTGCCTCTAATTTCAAGGTTTAACAGGGTATTTACGCAATTCAATCCAGAGTGTAACCCACCTAAGGCCCATAGAGTTGAAGAGGTGGAAGAAGATAACCACATGGCAAAAATAGTTGAGAAGCTTTCTTCACCTCCTCCTTCTGTCTCTAGGGAAAAAACAACCTTGGATGAACCGGAGTCATATGTCTTTGCCGGTTAAGTGTCTCGCGAGGAATTTTTCTTTTCAACAGAAATATTGGTTATGAGCTAACAGATATCGAGAGATAGAAACATGAATCAGACAGTTACGTAGTTGAACCTGTAGCCTGTCAAAAGTTGTATAGTCTGTGCTGCACAGAATCAAATCAATATAAAACAATTGAAATGTAGGCATTGTTTGTAGACAAAACACACAATAAAAAATGATAAATGAGAAAATAAAATGATATAATAAAAAATAATTGAAAGACTATATTTACTGTATATAAAAAACTGAAGAAAAAAAAACTGTTTAAAAAAACAAAAAAAGACTGAGGACCACAAACTTGAGCCCGAGAGTAAAAATGGGTCTTGAAACACTCCAGTGGGCTGTGCTGGGGGGCAGGGCATTCCACAGTTTCGATCCAGCCACAAAAAAAGGCCCTGTTCCCCCGAGTTTTAAGTCTCGTTTTAGGGACCACAAACTGGCCTTCTGACCTCAGAGCGCTGGTCTATAAATCGGGACAAGCTCACTGATGTATTGTGGGGTCGGTCCATTTAAAAACTTTAATAACAAACAATAAAATCGATCCTAAAACGGACAGAAAAAAGAAGCGAGAATCAGGGTAATGTTCCTGTTAACAGATGTGTGCCTGGATGAACTGTAGCCGGTGAAGTTACCAAAAGAATGTTTGTTGCAATAGTCCTGATGAGTCAAAATAAACAGGTGCATGACTTGTTCAGTTTCCTTAGCAGATTAAAAATATTTCATTTGTGATAAAAATCTAAAATGATAAAAGCATGATTTTTACTACCATTTAAGGGCATTTACTTTGTGTTTGTCAAAATTGTCTATAGCAATAATACTGTAAAAAACGTATATATGGGCATTTGTGCTTCAAATTGCTGGTCCTGGTTGTATCTCTGTCATTGCTGCGTCGTAAAAAACTGAAAAGAGCCACTTTAAGTCTCTTTTTAACTGCCCCGGTACACCATATGACAATCCCCCATTTATCCCCCCTTCAAGTTTACCATTTATACCCAACAGGCCTGACTTTATGGATTGTAGATGCTGCTGTGTCCTCTCGACCTATACAACGACCCTCCGGGGAGTCTAAGAAGCTGCTCACATCCACGTTCAGTAAATACACATGTCGGTGCTCATGTTTGTGGAGATATAGATGGGGATGAAGAGGAAGGACAGTGGGCCCAATGGAGCCATTCAAACCAGCACAGGTCATGTTCTTGAAGTCAGAGTGTTATGAGGTGCGTGGCCTGTGAATGATGAGGAGGTGATGAGTTCAAGACCTTCGGAGATTGGTTACAGCACATGAATTTATACTAGAGGTTTTTGTGATGACGGTACATTTTCTTTATGTTAAAGCTGCAATCGAGCAAAAAATAAGGTCCTCTGTGGGCTGTATTATAAGGGTTTTGTGTTTTGGAAAACCAATCACAGGCTTCCACGGGACAGGGGCGCTCTGATTGGTACATCCATCATCCATCCAGAACGAGAATATATCAGAAAAAAATGTAAGGGAGTTAATGCTTTATTCACAGCTATTTAGTTTTTGGTTCAAAAAAATTCAAAGCCAGCTCCAGACCGCTGCTCGTTATCCTCCTATACTTCCTGGTTCGTGTGAGACCATGATAGAAGGTCGGGAAGGAGAGGAAGAGGAGTGTCATATTCAAAATGTGATGTTTTTTTTTTTTCATACAGTTTCACAATACCACAGGTGTGCAGCGTTAAGAGCCCGCCTAAAGCCCATAGTTGCTCAGATAAACTCAAGATTCAAAGTGTTTATTGACATATGCACAGTAGTTTCCCTGCACAATGAAATTCTTACTTTGCTGCCCAGACAATAAAATAGAAATAAAAAAATAGATAAATAGTAGAAAAGAACATATACAACTACATACACTATATACAGTTCAGAATTAAATATATATGCATGAGCAAGAGATAAGTTAAGTTCCTTACAGTGGCATGGACAGTCCTCGGAGGGAACAAATATATATATATATTAAAGTCTAACTCTGACTGTTGTTAATACTGCACTGAAGACTTTAAACCAGAGATTTTTTACCTCATGAAAACTTCTTCTGACTCTGACCTGTACAAACTGTTCCTGTCTGCTACACCACGCTTACTTAACCCGTAGAGTGTAAAGCACTGTAGGACCCAGGCTTTCTTTGATATCAGACCGTGAGGTATATCCTTTTGCATTCCTGACTTTGAAAAAAAATAAATGGTGTCTTAAGTTATCTTTTCTGTTGTCTCGGTGGAGAACGGGGGGATCCTTGCGGTGACTGTGCTGTTGAGTCAGGATTTGGGTGGACTTGTGAAATGCTTGAGACTGTAGATAGATTAACTGAGAATGCTGTGGTGCAACGGCAAACGGCAGAGAAGGAAAAAACCATAAGAGCTGTTTCATTGTGATAAAGGACAGAGCAGATAGAACAATGACAACAGTATGTTTAAAAAATATCATAAAATACTTTGTATAATGAGCTTTTCTGTGTGTGTGTGTGTGTGTGTGTGTGTGTGTGTGTGTGAGTTTGCATGGTTCTCCCCGTGTCTGGGTGGGTTTCCTCCAGAGTTTCCCCATCAACCCAAAACATGCACATTAGGTTAATCCTCCCGCTAGGTGTATCCTGATCAAGATCCTGGGTCAAGAGCTGGAGATGGGTCCTCGGGAGCTGCCCAGTGCCCCTGACAGGTTGCCCCAGTGGCATTGAGAGATGCCACAGGGGCAATAGAGTCTAACCTAACCTAACCTAACCTAATTGTCTTCTTCTGGACATAGGCGACAATTACTAGTCTGTGTACTAGTGTTAGTCTTTTCAGGACTTGAGGTCACCTGTGGGCTGTGTACCATTTTTTGTTTTAGAGCGAGGGAAGGAACTGTTTAACCAATCAAATGCTTTCACAGTACCGGAGCGTTCTGATTGGTTTATTTATCAAGAACTAGACTCTATCAGGAGGAATAATGTGAGGGAGCCAACTTCAGATCTCTGCCGTTATTCTCATACTTCCTGGCTTGTGTATGTACGTCCTGGGTTCAAACAGACTTAACTGGCAAACTACTGCTCGTTGGACAAAATATTACTCCCAAATAGCCTACATTTTATAAACAAGAAAAATGCCACAGCAACAATGAACATTTGAGAGTTTATTGGCTGGAAATTGAGGTATGACATTGGTTCTGGTTATGGAGACGATAGCAGGGTTGTACAAGACACCGTGTGGGGGTTTCGTCTCTGATTTTTGGCCCGAGCGGACTAGGGATCCCCCCTCATGTCTGGGTTGAGATGGAGTTGTGGCATGGTTAACGAGAGGTGAAGGTTTGCTGTGGAGGTAGTTGAGGCGTGGTCCTGCTCCGAAACCCATGCTAACACATTAACATCATTTAACCTGATTCTATAACAGGCTTGTGACACTATGCAAAACCTTTATGGTTCTACTCACATATACATTTTATTAAGAATGTATGGCTAAACCCTAAAAACTCTCCTTATAAGACAGAAGCCCCTGCATCTGTGTGAACAGCTGTTGATCAGACCACTCAGAGGTTTTAAGGCCATCAGTCGATTCAGCTGAGATTTGGGTAATGGCTTCTGCTCAGCTCTAAGTGTCCACACACACACACACACCTCCACACACACACACACACACCTCCACACACACACACACACACACACACACACAAACAGCCGTATCCCAGGAGGCCTTGCTCTCTCCGGTTCTCAGCTGTCTGCTCCCATCCACCTCAGAGTGCTAACCCCCCCCCCCCCCCACCAGCATCTGTCAGTGCCAGTCACTCACATCTTCTGATGGTTGACCTTCTACAACAGGAATGTGCCATATCTTTAAACCATACAGATGTATTGTTCTGATGCTACAATGAAATCATCACTGACATAAATACCATCTGGTACTATTATTTTATGACAATAACATTTCTATTTTCAATTATTTTGAAATCATATCTAATACTTTACTTGGTACAGAAGTGAGGCCCTTTGCTCAAAAGTTATTGGCAGATCATGAAACAAACTCACACATTTATTGGCACATATGCATTGACAAAATATCTTATGCAATAAAAAAAAACACCACAATAAAAAAAAACCCACCACAATAAAAAAATGCTGGTACCAAACCAGAACGAGACACACACATTAGTACAGATTATAATTTTGATTTAGTATTTTTTGGTCTTACTCATAAAACCTTCAATATACAACTAACCCAACACTTCTATTAATATGAACACTGACTTTGTCACAGTAAAAATGACGGTGAAGAACAGAACATAAATTAATGAAACAATGATCTTTCCAGATAAGCAGATTGTCATAACTTAATATCCCAATTAGATTTTTATATCGCCATATCCATATTTTGAAATGACCCAAAACAGGACTGAGGGTGAAAATCTAGCTGCTCTTTCACACTGGCTGTAAACAAGGACAGATTAAGTAATGGAGATCTGGTCAAATTCAAAAACCAACTTAGTCAGTATATAAATCAATACTTTGCACATAAACAGTTGACCATGCTGCTGCTGAGGGATTTGATGGAGCCTCCTACTCTTCCCTGTGCCCCTCCAAGGCTCTGTAGCACACACAGTTGTTAGGATCAAACCCACCGGAGCCCATTAGGAGTTAGGGGTTCTCTTCTCGGGGCACATTTCCCAGACAAATTTGTGAAAGCATCCCACTCCCTCTCTCCATTCTGTGAACTCCGGCCCCTAATCTGAGCTGGGACGTCCCACATTGAGAATAGGGCTAAGGCTCACATCAAGAGACAGACTCTGTTATAAAGGCTTTCAGGACAAAGAGGAACATTTCATGGTATAATGTGAGCTGTCCTGTCTGTGAAACTTTTAGCTCCACGTGGATTCAAGCACATTCCTCCAACACAGAGTTTCTGTTCACACTAAGTACCAGAAGAAATGTGCTCTTCAGTACAATTTTGTGTTTTTTTTTTATTTATTTATTTTTTGTTTTTTTGGTAAAACAGGTCTAAATGATAATCCCAGGTCTACACAAGGTCTAAACCAGGACTAAGCAGTGGTCCAAAGGCTAAGTCCCTTATCATTTACATCTGAAGGTCAGTTTGTGTTGATTGACACATTGATACATATTCTTGCATAATATTGTGACACATTAAGATATCATTCATCCTTTTATCATGCTTCCTTTATGTATCACACACAATCCTCTCTCGCTTTATACATAGTTCAATATATAATTAGTTTATATAAAGGGATTAATGCATGGGTGTCCAAACTATGCAATTTTTTGCTGCCACAGGTCAGGCTTACCTCTCAATTGGCTCAAATGGTCTTTTTACTGCATTTGACTGATAATCCAAGTCCACTTTTCTGTGTGGTTATTGTTGTAATATAGAGGGACAATAAGTGAACGAACCTGAACCTGAACTTAAGTGAACTGAAGGGGACTTTTTTGAAGTGAAATCGGTCACCTCAGCAAGTGGCCCTCCTCGGTATACATTTCTGACATGTGGCCCTCAGTGAAAAACGTTTGGACACCCCTGAGCTACACAAACATTTGCCACTTTAAGATATCCTTTCTAAAGTTGGCCGATAATCAAACACAAAGTTCTTAGCCGTGGTAAGATAAGTAGGCTGCGGCGTGGTTTAAGCCTGGGAATCCCTCATCTGACACCCAAATCACTCAAGAGCTTCTACAATGTGATCACAGAACTGTTGTTATTCTATATTTTATTTGGCTGGCATAAACAATGACCTTACAGCCTAGTATGACAGGCGTAAATGCTACCAAATACGTCTGCGCTTCATTGTGTGGGCCTGCTCTGATATGGTGGATTACATTACATACAACAAATCATGGACAAATGCGAAATGCCATAAGACACTGTGTTCTCTGTTCTCTGTTTTTTGGCGCGCTAAGTGCCAGCTAATGCTCTTCTGCTGCAACAGCGTTCAGAAATGCTCTTCTGCAGAACTTGACATTCTCATTTATTTGAGCTTTTCGACTACCCCAAACCAGTATCTAAACTCTAGCATGAAGTAGTAGTAAGTAAGTAGTAAGTAAATTTGCCAACAAAACTGCCACTCACAGGAGATTAATTAAACCATTCTCTGTAAACTATAAACATGATTGTTTGTAAAAAAAAAAAAAACAGTCCAACCAATTTTCAAATTGCCATTCTGATGCATGCTTTGAGCTTCAGCAGGATTGACTTGAATTTGAATGTGCATGACTAAATCCAGTGGCTTGATGATATGTGATTGGCTGAGAAGTGATTTCAAATAGATAAATAGGTGTACCTAATAAAGTGGCCAGTGAGTGTATTGTGCGTGTTCCCTATATTAACCAGCATAAGGAACATAGATTTGCTGTGGAGCTGAATGCACTGCTACCATCAAGGACCAACTGCAAGCACTGTCTGCTTACTCTTCTTCTGGTCTTGCGTGTCACTGAGAGGACTGAGATCAATAACATCTCAGAGAACACAATGGGACAATAGAGGCACAGGTACCGAGTCATCAGAGGACAGATATTACCCATGCCAATTAAAGCCCTTCTCCATGATCTTCTCTCACCTCTCTCTAACACCTACGGTTTCTAAAGCTAGCAAAAGCACCGCTGTCTCCACCTGCCTGTCTATCTGCAGCAGGGGTCCCTCAAATTAACCCAATTAGCCTTACCATTACAATATGTGTGTGTGATTATTCTTCTGCCAAACCTCTACATCAGGTGATAGTTTAATATACTGTATATATTACAGTACCAACTAAACTTCAGAGCATTATAGCATGTCAATTAAAGAAGTTCATTTACACATTTGATAGATTAGATAAAGATTGTCAGGCCTTCAGTGCACATTTATTTTCAATATTTACACTACCTGAAACAGGACAATAAATCTATAACCTAGAAATGACTCTTTATTCCCTGACAAAGCCTCTCACAGACTGTATGTATGCACATAGGTGCATATTAGTGTTGGCTTGAGCAGAATATATATGTTCAAAGACTGATGTTTACTGTTCTCGACTGAATTAGCCATGGGTCTTAGTGAAAGTACAACCCCTCCAGCACTGCCAACAGATTAAAAAAAGAATTATTCACAAACCACAATAAAATATGTAGTTACTATTGCTGGAGCAGACTGGTAAATGGAAAGCCCCATGTTAGAGAATTAATACACAAACCCTGGTTAGGTTTGTATCCAAATCCCTTCAGTGTGTAATAATGCTAATATGACAGGAAGATCGGTGCAAACTGCTTTATGTCTTTTATGTATGCACTGAATATATTTTAACTGGGTATAGTCATATACCAATTAGCATATGAAGCCTGGCTTATTGTGTAATGAGTTTCAAGAGGACTGGTCTCTCTCCATAATGCAAACTATTAGCTAAACCTGGGCAGAATATCTTCAATAAAGTAGTCTATCACCTTCTTTATAAAAATGTTATGTGTCTGTGTATCATTAAGTACTTACATACAGGCGGAGTGTACTGCATAGTGTCGAGTTAGTCACTATCTGATTTCCTGTCCATCTCATAGAGTACTGAAAACCCTTTGTTCTTGATCATAACATAGTAATGCTGTTTGAGTTAATTGTTTTCCCTGTTCATTTATAAAAAGGAAGGAAATGATGCGAGGACAGTGTATCAAAGCTGAGGGTGTGGTGGCAGATATTATGCTAGAAGCATGTATGTCTTAAGTATTTGATACCCCCACCGTTTACACATAATATTGTCATATACATAGCCATACCTCACAAGCATGGGTGGAGATGGGTTCACTTACCGATGAAGAAAAGACACTACCTCCAAGTCTTGTTCCTGGGGAAAAGCACACCTGAGTCACCTACAGACTACTTCTATAATGTCCAGCATTAAAAATGCACGTCACCGTGTGTGTTTTTAGGGATGACTGCAATTTGAAACAAACACTTTTTCTTTGCAGAAATAAAGTCATTGATCAGAAATAGTATACATTGCCTGAAGCTTTTAAAATGGACTTACTGCTGTTGCAGAGGAAGACTTACAGAGTTATGTCATAGTGCAATCAATACCTAGGTTTTTCTTTCCCACATCTACAGCACATGTGGATCTTCCACACGTGACTCTTTCTTCTGGTGATGATAGGTAAGCGAACATGTAGACTTCTGCTAACAGTCACTAAAAATAATGTATAGTTTAGCTGAGCTGTGTAAAGGAGGTTTTAGTACTATATTTTCTAGGATTCTTTATTGGAAAAATGTGAACATATGAATCAAGAGCATTTTTGTTGCTAACAAAGATTATAACTGCAGTTTTTGGACCCTCCAACTTTCCACTGAAGAATGGAACAGAACTAAATGAATACCATCTCTGCCTTTTATACAAAAAAATAAAGGTTCAAAATAGATGACATTATCTGAAAAACACATTTTTATTGTTGTTTGAGGAAACCTAAAACAGATTTATTCAGATGTGACTGGGTTAAATCATCATAAATGTCCAGTCTAGTCCACTACATATTTTCTAATAAATCAAATTAAAGATTAAGTTTTTGTAAAGTCTAAATAATATTCTTCATTCCAATATTGAGTTAATATACTCTATGTTAATAAATAGTACAAAAGACGAGCTTCAAATCATAAATGAAAGTGCAATACTTTTCATATGCACAGCAAGTACATAAGTACATAAACGATTCAGTGACCATTTCACACATTAGAAAAGGTACCTATAGGCACATATACAGTACAAGTAAAATATAATTAGCAATTATCTATTGATTTATATTATCACAAGCTAGTTTAGAAATAAAAAAAAATACTATTAATAAATTAGTTTTTTTTTTTACTTTGCTGACATTACTAAAACTGATAAATCTTTTCAGCTTATGTGTGCTGACCTTATCTTGGTAAAAGTTAGTTACCTGCCAGTGCAAACTCATTTAACAGATACTATTAGGTCTACAACATACCGACATATACAACCTAAACTTATACCAAGCACCTGAAAACTGCAGCTGAGGTATTAAATTCTGAATGTTGAGATGTAGAATATAGTTTGGTTCAAATGTGAAGCAATACACAGTAAAACGTAGGTATAAAAATGCATACTGCAGAAACTTGCTGAACACTAATGAGAAGTGGATGTGCCACGACGAGCAGATGTATTTGTACATTCACTTGGTTTCAGTTGAAGACGGGGTTGCGGACTCCGCCGAGGGTGCTGGCAGGCAGGCTCTTGCCTCTGAGGAGTGTGAGGGAGAAGATGAAGAAGGACAGGCTCATGACGCCCAGGATGACCACGCCAGAGATGAGAGCGCTGGTCATTGAGGTCATTGGAGGTGGTGCCTTCAAGTGAGCTGTGGGGAAAATCAACTATTAATGTAAATATGCAGACATAACAGAAACTGTCAGCTGATTTTGACTAGTGTAGGCATATTTAAGTAGTGACTGGAGCCTAGTGACTAGGGGCCTTAGGCGGAGACAGTACACTCTGGTCAATGGGCTGATACAAAAACATATATACTGTACAATGAAAAACAAACATTCAGTCATACATTTATCACTAGTGGTGGCATTTTTGATTCACCAATGTCTTTGTGTGGTAAGAGGAAGCCGGAGTACTTGGAAAGAACCCACAGTAACACAGGGAGGACCTGCAGACTCCCATACAGAGAGATTATAGTCAGGCCAGTCCAAGAATCAAACCTAATCTCTCCTTGCTGGAAGGCAAAAATATTAATTCAGCAATTATGGGCTACACACTGGAAAATGGTCAGTTAGAAGCATGGCAGAAACACTGACAGACCACCAAAATCTCTGTTATCTGTTACATTTAAATGCAATTTTAGATTCACCAATTCACCAAATTCTTCTAAGTATGCACAGCCTTAGCAGATAAATAGAATATCTCACGATTGTCCTGACCGTCTTGTTGATGCTATTGAGATCTACATATCTTGTGCAACCAAAATGTGCCTGAAGTAAAAGCATCTATTGGGGAGTCCATTCCATCAACTTGTTTGTTTTTCCTCTTCTTTTTGGACTAAATGACACAACTTCGATGTCACACTGGGATATTTCCAGCCCGTGATACAATGGCATTTGATAGCGCACAGCGTTTCAGACCCAGAGCAGCAGGAGTCAAACATTGACTGCATTCAAAATCAATGGAAGTAAAGAAATCCATCCGGGCAACAGCAGAAACACAATTTTCTCCACTGATATTTAAGTCAAATAAACCCGTATGGAGCCAGAACTTGCAGCACTTTTATAGCCTTATTGGAAAGGATGGCTTCTGTGCAGCTTAATTGCTTTACAATTGCGGGAGCACGTTTTCAATAGTCAATTTAAATAGCCTTGTCGAAAAAATACCTCACCGAAGTGCAAATATAATGAATAGAAAGGGGCCTATTACAGCACCTTACAGAACTCCTTGAATTTAAAAGATTTACCGATACCAATATACTATATGCCATCATATCATTACAGGCTGCTACTGTAAAAGAGTCAAAGTCTTACCCCACTGAGAGTTGTTAGTCGGCGTTTCTTCTGAAAACAAGAGATAAAAGGGACATTCAAGGACAGGAGAAGTGTTGTTAAAAGAGACAATGCAGTGGCTAATTTTTGAATCAGGAAACCATAAATCAAACGCATGCCTTCTGGCGCCTTTCAAGCTATCTAGGTCGGACCCAGATAATTGTCATCCTCAGAATGCTAGTATCATATCTCAAGTCAGTTAAAAGCAATGGTAGGCAGAAATCAGGACAGGGCTTGAAAGGAGAGAATACAAACACAGCCCTTATTCTGCTGCTCCTAAACAATAACGTAGAATACAATGTACTTATAGAGGTTTGTAGAAGGTGAAATAGTATTACTAAGAATGCAAGACTTTTCTACCTAGGGGTGGGGGTGTGTATAATGCTTTGGTATCTTTTTTATGTTATTTAATATTACTACTACTATTGCTCTTTGATGACAAGCGTGAGCAGCCTTTACTCTTGGCATATAAATGGTACACAAGTGGACTAAAACCCTCATGGCAAAATGTTCAATAATATTATGAGAACAAAGATATTAATATACAACTGAAATCCAGTCTGTGCCTTTAACAGCTTAGAGCATCCCTCGTCAACCCCATCACTACCTCAGCAGCAGATTCATCGCACTCTCAACCCCCAGAACCAAAAGCAAAGTTCCCCTTGTGTGCAGTCCATATTTTATCATCATATATTCCAAAGTTTAATTTGGTAAAGTGTATTATGAAGTTTTCTTTTTAATCAGACCAGTGAATCTCATAGATTGTCATTTTGATTTTAAAGTAGCAGGCTGCACATTGAGATGATTTTGTGGCATGCACAGCATTATTTCTCATAGTCTGCAGCTTCATAGATGATTCATATGTGACCATATCTTATGAAAAATCCAGGAGGAATAAGGGAACAGCCCTCTTCTAAGATATCATTATGATCCAGAGGTGGGTAGACAACACCTGAACCATCTCACTCTCCTCTGTCCCATCACCACCTCAGCAGCAGAACCATCTCACTAAATTTTAAGGGTTGCTATGGTCCATTGCCGTCCTCCATCTAACCACATTAAGTATCCTCCAACCAATATTATGTCAGTGTTTTTCATTGATTACACAAATGTATCCATGCTGATCTTTATTTTCTACTATTTTATTTTTGGCATCCAGTCCGGGCAGCAAAGTAAGAATTTCATTGTGCAGGGAAACATGTTTCCTACTGCATATGACAATAAACACTATTGTTAGACTGGTGTGGAATATATATAATTTAATGCCAACATCTTGTAACTCTAGCAAACTGTACCCCTAAAGATGGAGTGGCCCGTGTTGACAATAATCCAGTATTTAATAGGGTTTTCATGTCTAGGATGAAATTATTTCAAATCAATGTGAGTAAAAATGTAGAAGGATTTAAATGATTTACACTATCATTTTTTATTGTAAAACATTTAAATAAGATCCCATTACAAAAACATAAAAGAAGATTCAAGATCAGTTGTAATACACAATGGGCCTCATAGTTCCAGGTGGAACAATTCTAGTCTTCTCTATATCAACTGTAGTTTGATGTCTGAAAACCTGCATAACCTTACGCCCCTGGCTGCAGTCAAAGTGTATTCAAATTCCGCTGAATGTTTTGTCTGATTTCTGCCTACTGAAGAGTTTTGCAGCTTCAAAAATATGCCAATTTAAACATTTACCGAAAATGATAGCCTGGAGTGAGGATGTTTTTACTCTAGTGCTGCGCCTTAAATACTATTGTTGCGAATGAAAGAAGACATCTCATTGGATACAGCTAGCGTCGACTGGATTGCAGAATTGACTGTAAGAAGAAGGATTGTTATCAAACCATACCACTCCTCGTGATGATAGGCCCTGCAGTCAGCACGGCGTTCGCAGATGCCACGTTTGATTCTTTTCCCTCAGCGATATCTCGTTTTTTTCTGCTGCCACAGATCTACCACAAATGGTAAAGGCAGATACGGTTAGCAGTCAAAGGTCCCCTCATGGGTTCCATCTTCTTGTGATAAGGCATTCACGCACTGTACGGTAACCGATAATGTGTCATTTAATGCTGACAATATTATATTATATTTCCAATATGGGTGACATTTTGAAATTCGATGAAGCATATATATTGTTGTTGAGATTTTAAAATAGCAGGCTGCATGTTGAGATGATTATCAAGTGCTACGTGTTTTATTCTGTCTTTGGCTTCATAGATGTGACATGTATCTTCTAACATATTATAGACTCTTCTTTTTAAAGATGCAGTGCCTGATTTTGTGCAGGAAATAATTTGAATGATGCCCCTTTCCCCTTCCTCTCCTTCTCAAACCTCTGTCATGGTCTCACACAAACCAGGAAGTATCAGAATAACCCGGTCTGAAGTTGGCTTTTTTTTTCTTTGAGCAAAAAAATAAAACATCAACTCATTCCTGATAGATTCTAGTTCAGAGTGTTGTCCTGTAGAAGCGCATGACTGGTTGAAAGCAAGCTCGAAAAACAAAAATACAGCCCACAGAGGGTCTCGGAGAATTTTTTTCCGATAACTTTTGGTATGCTCTAACATTGACTCTGTATTTTTGCTCAGATACAAAGTAAAGCTTTAAAGAGTGACACCACAAACAAAGCTGACTTTACATTTTCTGTGGATGAATACACTTTGGTGAGCAATTTTTTTCAAAGTATAAAAAACAAGCTGGTTTTGGCAACTGATAATATATCAGCTTTACTGTCCTGAGCCTGGTTAGAAAACATGTACCAGTGTCTAGAGACTGTGTATTTAATGTAGTGATTAGCATGCAATACTAGCATTGAGCTAAAGGCTAAATGCGATTGTTTTGTATAATAAGTAACATTAAAAAATGTTCGCCCCTATAGACCCTTTAAAATGTTTGTCATATGGTATGTTCAAAGTCCCGTAATGGAGGCGACTGGAGCAAACATGAGGTAACTTTACAAAAAAGTAGGGTTTCTGGTGAGGGATAGAATAATTCTGAATATACAATGAAAAAACTATTGTGGTCATCAACTTTTCTGTATGCATTTGTCTGGTAAAATCTAAAAATCAAGAATGTTGAATATACTAATCGGTACATTAAATAAATATACAAGTGAGGTACATTCACTAATGTTTCCTAACCAGGCTCTGGATCTTAATTTGCAATATTTTATGACTAATGAATATTTCTCCATTGAAAATGTATTACGGTCTTGTCTCTAGTTGCCACCATTCCGGAATTTAGAACTTTCTGTTTACAAACTTTGAAAGGGTCTATTAAAATAATTCAAAAAGACACTATTCTTCCTGCACGTACATCTTAGTTCGATATGTCACTCGCAGAAGTGTCTCAATACAAGAGCATAGCCCGATTACCTGTCAACCCATGCATATTGCCCGGCCCTATGTTTTATAGATTACATGCTGCCCACATCTGTTGTCAATTAAGCCTCAAAAGAGATGGAAATGGGAGGGCAGACACTCAGCCTCAAAGAATACAAATGACCTGATTTAATGACATCTGATAAATCCGCCTGACATTTTAGACCCACGCATGAATGCACTATTTAAGAGACAGGCCAAAGTATAGTAATAAATACATGCTACATCAAGTCATCGTTAAGTGTCTTGTTGATAAATGCCCACCGCTTAAAGGGAACTTTCTGTGTTTTGTAAGCAGGGTGGTAGGTCATGTTTGAAGCATAAGAAATTGCCTGCACGCCCACGTTTGGAGAAGTACATGGGGCTAAACAATGAACATGTGTTTTACATCATTTAAACACAGCTTTTTTACCTTAAGAGAACAGCTTTGGAGTAAATGTGATGACTAAATCGTTGTTGCAGGGGTGAATAAAGCTCTCTTGTCTCTCAAAAAAAAATCACTTGGTCAAAAGTACCTAGCAGCAGGAGGATTAGCCGAATGGTTTTGTTTTGGTCCATTTTGGTTGCACCTCATCTTTACCCAACATTGGGTTTAGCTGTTTAGTAACCAGGTTATAATAGACCAAATGTGGGACATAAAGCCTGTTTAAGTGGGACGAAGCGGAACAATGTGGGACATAGCAGTAACGAAATAAAATAATATTGTCATTCAGCATGTCTAACGGGCCGCTTATATACTGTCTTTTCTCAAATCTGACATAACTAATAAATAAATAATACAGATGAATGAACATGAATAAAATTATCAATGACTGTAGATCAGGGGTGTCCAAACTTTTTCCACTGAAGGCAACATACCAAGGAGGGCCATTCTCTGAGGTGACTGATTTTGCTTCACCAAGTCCTCTTTGGTCGTATCTGTTTTCTGGACACATATCTTCTATATAATAACCACAGAGAAAAGTGGAAGGATATCTTGGACATCGAATGCTGTGTTTTTAGTTGGATTATGTAAAGTCATAGGCAGTAAAAAGACTTTTTGGGCCAACTGAGAGATAAGCTTGAGGGCCACAAAAAATTGCTCTGCGGGCCGCATTTGGCCCCCGGGCCCTAGTTTGGACACCCCTGCTGTAGATAAATAAAATGTTTGTGGTGGCAAGAGTCAAAATGTGGGACAAAGCATCAGATTTGGATCAATTCAACACAAAGTGGGACAGCTGGTCTCCGTGTATAGAATAAACTAGTAATCCATGTATCAATACAGTATTATCCTCACCGGCATGAGCATGGGACAGTCATCAGATCTACACAGCTTGGTCACACAATGCAGGAAGACGGTGGACATCTTCTGGTTCTTGTGTTTGACAAATCGGAACACTTCAAAGGAGAAGCGTCCCATCTGGCTTTTCCCGTTCTCCAAGATGGTCGTCTGGGGGTCCTTATCACAGCTGGGTCGGACCGGGGGAAAAACAACAACACATGATTACAATTGGAAAGACAAATAAATTCATTTGTGATGACATGTGCGTTACCTAAAGAAAAGGTCGTAGCGGAGGTCATCGTTGGGGTTTCCAGAGGGGGTGCTGTAGCAGTAGTCCATCAGAACGTTCCATCTGTTTCACATAAGAGGGCTGTTAGGGGATTCGTTGTGCCATATTTGGGTAGTGTGTTCTATCACAAGGGCATTGTCAATTGAGGTACACTTTCTCCCATCTTTAGTTATTTACATTTATTTTCTCCCTGGGCTGTTTTTCATGTTTTGTAGAGGAAGGTCATTGGAAATTCACTTGGCTGTCTTTCCAAAACACTATGATTCTGCATATGGTTAGCTGAACAATGAGTGAAAAATACAAATATATGCTGGACAGTCACACATTAATAAAGGCCTGTTATATATCATTCAACATACTCAGGCCGAGGACACACTGCTACGCAGAGCCACGTGAGTGGACACCCTGGCTGCTTCGCCCTGTGTTGTTTATATGTAAAATAACTAGGGAATAAGACCTTATTTCGGCCTAAAATGAGAAATATGAGATATTCTTGATTCGTGGAGAGTACAGTGAATAAATATATGCTCTTTTACTAACTTTTACTAAATACTGTGATTAGTCACGTGAGAGGAGGAAGAGAGAGTGCGGTAGATTATTCATTGACTATAAACTGTATCTCTATGTATTTTGAATAAGATCTACACTGAAACATTTGGCAAGCGTTCAAATTTTCAGGCAAGCATCAAAATGCGAGCTGCTCACTGCACAATCTGCTAAACAGGGCGGCAAAAGGAAATTCAGCTCTGCTCAGTGTGCAAAATGCATCCAGTGTGTCCCCGGCCTCACAGTGAAGAGCATGGAAAAAAACATTACAATGTCAAGTCTGCCATTATGATTTATGTGCAATAAATAAGGCAGCTTGTCTATGTGAACTGATGAATTGGGATTTTTGCTGCATGTGCACTTACAATTATACATATTTTTCCATAATTGAATACAGCGCATTGTGACTTATTGTATTTTCATGTATGCAAAAAAAAAAAACACGTATAATCAAAGTAGTAATCTGGATGTTCTCCAAAATGAGAAGCTGGTAATACAATGCCACCCTCTTCTATGATGAGATAAGTAAGTAAGCTATCAGAATTATTATTTTACTTTAGTCCTTCTGGCTTCTGCAGCAACATCAAATCAGTAATTTGTATATTGCTGTAGAGGACTGGGCAGGATTTATGTAAAATTAAATAATAACTAGGCATGTGCTGTCGTCCACGACAGCAAGGTGTATATCGGCGAAACGGCCCCATACGTCTGCCCCATACGTCTGCCCCATACGTCTGCCCCATACGTCTGCCCCATACGTCTGCTACAACTGTCACCAACGGGCACCTT